>MU727724.1:107796-143426 GCA_026770625.1 Nicotiana glauca | reverse complement strand
AAAACTATTACATAATGCACAAAATTTATGTCCATAGGTACAAGAAAATCCAACACAACAAAATATGATCATATAAATCATTTCAGAATATAATTCATTTTAAAATATAGCTAAAACAACAAAAATATATTCCAACTACCATATGATACCGATATGACATATAAGTATACCAATAGGGTATACAGTTCTACTAATTAATTTCAGTAAACTATATATGACTATACTATAGCTAAAACAACCAAAATATATTTCAACTACCATATGATACCGATATGACATATAAGTATACCAATAGGGTATACAGTTCTACTAATTAATTCCAGGCAACTATATATGACTATACTACTATTATATAATACACATGCATAAAGAGAAAAATCAAAAAATAGTGTACCACATATTGATATAATAATATATTTTAAGATATTGTACTATAATATTACTATATAAAACAAATGCATAAAGAAATAATCAAAATGATTAAATAATACATATATATCAAGGAGAATTAAAAAAAAATTAAGATATTGTACTATTCTACTATTACTAAAGAAAAATCAAACAGTATACCAATTAAATATAGCTAATACGACTCAAAAAATTTCCAACTAATATATGATAGCAATATAGTATATAGCTAAGAGTTGTACGCAAAGAGTTTACATTTTTTTTTTTAATTCAATTATTAAACTGAAATATTATCAGTTATCACATAATCTAATTAACTCAATTTTGTGTGTCACTTGTTATACTAAAATTTAAATATGTTATAATAATATACTATATACCATTTCATTTTGAAATGGAGAATAAATTAATAAAAAATATTTAATGGACACGTACATCCTATCATGAAATGAGAAAGATAGAAGAAAAACGTTTATTTATATTTGAGAAGATAATAAAGAGAAAATTGGTTGAGGCAATTAAAGGGGTTTCACGTGATCCGCGATTAGAAAGAAAAGGAATAAGGATTTTGAAAATAGGTAGTTGGGTAAATACTTTAGATTGCGGGTAATTAAAATTGCCTGAATAGGCATTTATAGTAGATTTCTCCTTTAAATATAACTATAAGTAAACTGGCTATCGTATGTGTCTGCTTCCTAGCTAAATCTTCGTTTTTTTAAGATAAAAGAAGAAGAAAAAATAGATGATACTTGCTTAGAAAAGAGGGTAAAAACTAAAAACTGGTCCATTTTTCTCTTGTAAAATGAGAAAGCAAAACAGAAAAATGGAAAAAGAAAGCATACTTATAATTTTTTAGATCATGTCCTAATATATTCCCAGCCTCCTCAAATGCATCCCTCCATCTTTGTACCTTCTCCATATTATCTTTATACATTTTCTCATATTTAGAAAATTATTTAGCGAAAGGGGGATCTTGATGGCGTACATCTGATGGACTCACATCATAAAAGATTGGGATAACAATTTGGTCCAATTCATTTTTGCACTTGATGATATGTTCAAGCTCCTCTAAACACCATCTTGAGGATGCATAGCTTTTGAAAAAGATTACGACTGCACATCTGGACTCTTCTATAACTTTTAAAAGTACAACAGAAATTGATTTCCCCGTTTCCAGGTACACTTTGAATCAAATGCCAAGGCAAATAGCTGAGGGCCGGGTAAATAGTCTTGATTGCATAGGTAGGGAAAGTAATTAGTTTAGGATTGGGTATTTAAGGGTAAATAGTTTGGGCTTAATAGGTATAAAGTGAGATTTTCTCAATATATTTTGTCTATAAAAGCATGTTGATTTGCGAACCTTTCGTTGCTTGACGAGTGTTGAACAGTAATTACGAATAGTAATTAGACAAATTATAGTTATTAGGCTCCAAACTATAGTACTTTATGAAAATTCCTCATTCTTTAATCCAACAAAGCCCAAACAAAATGAAAATTATTGGGACCACACTTTCTGAACTAGTAGAACAAAGTTTATCATTATACATTATTTCTCTGCAGAGCAGCGTTATTATTACAAATAAAAATCACAACAGATTCTTTTCTACCATAGATGGGAGAATCTCTTTCCGCTTTCTCTTTTAGTTATTTAGAAATATAAACTAGCACTCATAAATAACGAATACAACAAGAAAAAGCAAGAACAAGAGATATCTTCTCCCGTCCAAAAATAGTGGTATTGAGTTCATATATAATGAGGATCAGAACGACCAAAGTTGAGTCCCCAGAGCTCAAATCTTCCTTCAATGAAATCATAGTAACCTCCCTTCAACGCCAAAGTCTTATTCACCAAAGCATCGCTCACAAATGGATATGTCAGCAAATTGGTTAGTGATACATTCACAGCTTCCTGCAGTTTGTTCATTTGCATTATTATCTAATAAATTACTAGGTGACTTTTAGAAACAAAAGTCAAAAAGACAATTATTAGTAAATTTTACCATCTCACAGTATTTGAGTTGTTCGTCAAAAGTTTTATCCCCGTGTTCAGCTAGAACCTTCGCCTTGGCAGGTAATCCAATTTTCACCCAATTCTCAATAAAATCGCTAAATCATCACATATTAGCCTTTCTTCATTAGTAACATAACATATATAATTATTTAGTTATATTCAATTTACTTAACGATATATACATACATTGATTCAGAACCATCTTCTGGGAGTTCCATGAGAGCCTTAATACCTCCGCAAGCACTATGGCCAATTACTAAAATATTTTCTACCTTAAGATAGAGAACAGCGTATTCGATTATAGCTCCTACTCCCGAGTATTTAGTCTGTTGCAATCCAATTCCAACCCAAAACTCAAGTAAACTATCAAAATTAATGCAGAATATATAGAAATTAAACTGATAAATAACCTTGTCGTAAGGAGGGACCATGTTGGCGATGTTTCGAACCATAAAAGCCTCACCGAGCTGAAAATTCAGCACATGAGATGGGCTCACTCGTGAATCGGAGCAGGCAAACACCAGAAACTGTTACATGGTTGAATACTTGATTTTTCAGCTATAGAAAATTAAAGTAAGTAAAAAAAAATGTAATATAGATCTTATACCTTGGGTTCCTGTCCTTTCTTGAGTTTATCAAACAGTTCTGGATTTTTGCTGATACATGAAAGAAATTAGTTGGTTTATTTAATTATCATTGTATGAAAATTAATGACACACTTTTCACATGGTAGGGAAAAGAAAAAGAAGGGAACGTAGAGGCTTTACTCATATATCTCTGTTTTGAAATAATAAAAGCCAGTCTTGATCCTTTGAACAGGGTCGAAGGATTTGCAGCATGTCGTTTGTAACTCAGCTGTGATTTCATCAATTCTTTCTGCTACAACCGGTTCCAGTTCTTCCTTCTCACTTCAATTGCATGATTTCCAAACCCAACACCCATAATTAATACTCTTGATTTATTAAATTGCTACTTAAGTAAGAAATGTAGATTTTTTTTTTTTTTCGCTTCAAAAAATGTAGATTCTTAAGCAACTGCTATTATGTACCACACTGCATCTATTACTCTATAATGAATACAAAATTTAAATAAATATAAATGTTATAATATAATTCAACTGCGTAAATACGTGTATATATATATATATTCTAAGAAAAATCATTCAAATATAAAATAAATTTTCAATAACGTTTATAAAAGCTGTTTAAGCAGCTAGATATTTTGAAATATTTTTGTTGATGAAGTTTTAAAACAAAACATTGAACAAGTACTTGGGTTAAAAGGAACAACTTTGGTTTTTTTTTTTAAATATTGAAAAAATAAAAGTATCTTACGATTCCTTTTTAAAGCATATTTCAGTTAATGTTAGATATACGATTGTCCAAATTACCTGAGGAGGTTCTGGAGTGAAACAATGGCCTTCTCGTAACTTCCCTTTGCCATGTCTTCTCTTTCTGGAATTCCCCATTTTTAGTCAGAATTTAGCAAACATAAGAGCAATGTTTTTTTCTTTCTACAGTATATGGTGAAATCAAAAGGTAAAGATAGACATTAATAGTTAAAATGATTAGTTAGTGGCATTAAAATATGTCCATTTTGGTTGATTTTGAAGTTTATTTAGTGCTACTATATGCACATGGCACTGTACACTTTAAAAGAAAATCGCTTCCTTTTTCTCTTGTTTTATTCTCTATAAGGTTCTTCATGTGTATTCAAGACAACATCTAACTTAATTTTGGAGATTAATCATAACAAGATAAAAGGTGAATTAATGATAAGAGAGTCACGTATGCAAGCAATGCATTGTTAACAAGATTTACTTGGCTAGGTAAAAAGACATTAAAGCCATCAAATTAAGTTATAATATGCACCAACAATATAATTATGTAAGTATTTAAATTTTTGCATAGAACTGTTTATATATACTCGAAAGAAATATATTGTAAAGTCTAGTCACCTATAATTTCAATCAGGCTATATTTTCTCAATGTAAATAATTTTTATACTATATTATGTCAACCAAAGAATATCTAAAGGTAAGTTTGACATGCATGTAGAATTTGTAACCTTAAAAATAAAATAAGTTAATATGCTACAACATGTAGAAATGACTTGATGATGTAAAAATTCAACTATATACACAATATAAACTCTAATATACGCTATATATAGCGATCAAGACAAAAAGAAAGAAGGTGAATTAAGAAAAGGTGAGAAGGTATATATATACCAAGGTGAGGTGGTAATGGGAGTAGCCGCTGAAGAGTTATTAAGTCTTGCAAAAAGAGAAGGGAGAAGAAATGTGGGTGGGAAATTTGGGTTTCTTTAGCCTGCAATTTATACTACTCTATCATACTTGCCGTGTCCTCTATCATCTTTCTTTGTTTTTTTATACAAGTCATTGTCATCTTTTTATCGAACGTTTTAGGTATGTTACATATAATAGCCAAACGATGAAGCTGTTGGAAACGATGCTGGGCAAATAAGAATTTCAATCCATTTGATCTAGTCTTCTAGATAATCTTTTAGTGATCACCATATCTCAATTAGCTGCTACTAATGTAAGTGGATTTAATATTTATTTAAAGTGTAATATTTTTTGATATATTAGTGAATTTAAATGTGTGTTAGCACGTTAGTTGCCAATTTACCAGATAACCAATGAATATAATAGTTTATAAGTACTGACCTCATTAGATAAATAATTTTCAGTGTATAAAATTTAAGTTCAGTGCGAGTTTTATGCCTAGCCAAAAAAGTCAAGTTAATTTACTCTCCTGATAATTCTCTTTTTGTATTGACAAGATAATATTCTACCTAGAAATTCAAACTTAAAACTAAGCCTCGTTTGTTTATATTTTTTTTCTTTTTTAAAAATTTTTTTTTTTCAAATATATCTCTGTCCATGAAAAATTGTAAGTTTTTTGGGAAAATTTCAAAAATGAGTTTTTCGAAAACCAAAAAGTGGTTTTGACCACTATTTCAAAAATTTCGAAAAATAATTTTTCCTACTTACAAAACTGCAATATTTTTTCAAGTGAAATGCATGTCCAAATATAATTTCAAATTTTAATTAGTATTTTTTATTTTAATTCCAAATATTACTTTTTTTCAAAAATTCCAATCTTTTTGTCCAAACGCCTACTAAATACGGGGTTCTCAAAGAAATGTTATAAGTACTTAAGTAGTATTAGAAGTACCAAAGTCTCTAATGTTAAATAGCATGAAAGAGATAATACAAATAAAAATTTTGAATATATTACCTATGGCTTAGATTTTCCTAAACCTAAAACATCTAGTTTTTTTTTTCAACTAAAACATCTAGTTTGTACTTTTTTTGGGTTAATCAAAGCCACCTTAATGGTGGAGGGTAGGGGTGTACAAAGGAAACCGACAAACCGCACCAACCCGATAATCCGAGTCAAACCGAGAAAAAAAATCTGACTATGGGTTGGTTTGATTTGGTTTGGTGTTGGAAAAAAAAAACCCGACCATAATTGGTTTGGTTTGGTTTTAACTAAAGAAAGTCAAACCGAAACCAAATCAACACGACATTACATATATAGAAATTATAGAAATATTTAATATATAAATATACTTATTGTGATGTAATTTATAAATATTTCAAGATTTCATAATTTTATTTTTTGAGGTATTATTTCAAGGTTGGACTTAGAAATTTTGAATGTTCCAATAAGTTTTATAGTCATTAACATAAGTAAATTAAATAGTGCTAACAAAAGCCCAAACCAAAACCAAATCAATATTAATGCTAACAAAAGACATTTAATTTAATATTACTAACAAGAATGTATTGAATATCTATGTTTTGTTTTGCAATAATTTAGATAAAAATGCATAACCTATTTTTATTTTTTCTTTAGCATTTAGTCATGTATTTAATACTCCCTTATTTTAGCATGATTTAGTAATCTTAGATTATGTTTATTTTTATTATGGCTTTTTAATTAGCAATATTTATATTACATAATTTTATTGTCTTTATTGTTGAATATTTTAGGATAATGCCATGACATATCATATTTTGTATTATTTTCTTGGAAAATACTTTATATAGTTGTATCTTACTAGGACTAAAGAAATATTTTGAGCATAATTTATATGTTTTGTTCTACAAAAATTTTATAGAAAAAAAATACGAAAAAATCCGAATAACCCGAAAACCGAGAAAAACCGTGAGTGAAAAACCCGAGTTTTATTGGTTTGGTTTGGTCTTTAGATTTAATAATCCGACACAATTGGGTTGGTTTGGTAATTGTAAAATCCGAACCAACCCGACCTATGTACACCCCTAGTGGAGGGTTAGACTGACCCTACAATAATAAAAGGGAAAATGCATAAACAGTCCCTCCAGATTGTCCACAACAGTCATTTGAGCATCTCAACTGAGATCGTTTTCACTTAAACATATCATATGACTAAAAACTGAACTCAATAAACCATTCAAAGTGATAGATCTTGTAGGTAAGTTACACTCGCGGATGATATGGCAAATTAACAAATCAAAAGATGACACCTATTATTTCTTTAAATTTTGTTTTCTATAGTTAATAAAAATGAAAAGAGAAATAGAATATTAATAAAAAAAACACCCTCCAAATCGGATCCCCTGCCCCCCACCAAACATCTTCTTCGTCACCACCAATTTTTGCCTCTTGGCTTCTACTGAAGCTTTATCAATGGCTTCTATTAAAGCTTTATCAATAAACCCTTCAAAGGCTTCTACTGTTTTCAATGGCTTCTACTAAAAATTTGTGGTCTTTTCAGTGGCTTCTACTGTTTTCAATGGCTTCCCATGAGTCCTGATAATCTATGTCTGAGAGTTCCAGGAATTGATAAACAACTCTACGTCCTTTTTCCCCTTTTTCATAGCTTCGTAAAACACTATTTCAGTATCCTTTATCAGATCTTTCTTTGTCACACAGTACAAATAAGGCGGTAATTTAAGCTCCTCCACCGCTGGCGTCGCATCTCCCATCAGGCATGTTATTGGATGATCTTTATTGCTCCCTACAGGTAAAACTAACCCTAGAAACTTATCCATAAGAACCCCCAAAAACATAATTAGCATTAGATTTATCCCTACAAGTACATGTTATTGGACTATCCCCGTTTGAAATTCATCAAACTTGATACCTGAATGTGAGGATGGATCATTATAGGTGTGCCTTCTGTAGAAATTTCCACCATTAGCACCAGTAGGTGGGCTGTGTTGCTATGTATTGCCACTCGGCGAATCTTCCATATCAATTTCCTCATCACAATCTAAATCATGGTAAAGTTGTCGTGTTAAGAATTGTGGCTTAAGGTGCAGTGAATATTTTGGAGGAAAAAGCGGGCTCCACCATAAAATAAAAAAAAATAAACACAATTTTGAAAGGCTTCACTTGTTGCAACGCGAGTGTAGTACATACATTTTGTCATGTCACTTTGAAGGGTTTAAGAGATACACTGAAATTTAACTTGAGATGTCTACTTGATAAATAGGTCAATTGAGGTGTTCAAATGACCGTTGTGGACAACTTGGAGGGGCCATTTATGTATTTTGCCATAATAAAAGTAACTAATAGCAAAATACATGTACGAGAGGAATGTGTAGCGTAGCTTATCTCTACAGTTATGGACATCAACTATCCTCCTACCGTCCTACGTGCATCTTATGGACATCTACTGTGTACTAATAATTAATTATAACAAGCCAAACATCCGTTTTCCAAAATCCTGGCCACCCAAACGTGTCAACAGCTGCTGAGATACTACTGAAAGTTGATCGACAACAAGATAGAAAAAACTGAAAACAAGAACACATAAATAGAAAAATCTAAAAACACGAACAGATAAATGCAGAATGGTAGATGAGAGACAAGCTATTGCTACTAATGGTTTTGTGCCGGTAGAAGGATCACATTCTGACGCGGTTCGCAGCTGGTTGAAATTTTCAGGAGTTGTATTATTATTTGTGATAACTGTTTAGTTGTTCAGCATGTCCTACTGCAGAACTGGATCTAGGATTTCAAGAAGATGAATGCACTTCAACGATGAACTTGAGACAAGTCATGGATGCAGGATGCTGAATATGTAATCCCAGCAATTGCTAAGCTAAGATGAGATAGGAAGTTAGACGAGATGTTGGAGGATAATGACTTTTTAATGAGTTTAGTGATTAACTACACAACCATTGTGAAATATTTTTTCTCTATCTAGAAGTCAATTACCGATAATTATATGTAGCATAACGAGAGTTTGATCTACAACCATAAACGATAAATTGCCATACATAAAAGTTCTTTATATTTCATATGCTAGCTAGAACATATATAATCTAAATCTTCATAAAAAGATAAAAAGAATAGCAAATTTGGAAAAATGAAAATCAAAAACCGAAAATAAAGAAACAAGAGGGAATAACATAGCTAACTTGGAAAATGACGAAAAGACAAGAAAGGAAAAAGAATAACATCCGGGGAAAAGGGGGAAAACGAAAGAAAGAAAAGAACAACAATGAATACATCATTCTTAAGAAATTAAGCTCAAAGTAATAATATGAAACAATAAATTGACAATAGATGTAGTGAGAAAAAGAGAATTATTTTATTTTTTCCATGAATTCAAATGTATACAATGTGATGCTCAAATCCTCTATTTATAGGATAATATTTAAGCAATATTAAGGGATGCCATGAACATAGTATTAACTATTGAGATCATAAGGGAAGATAATAGATGTGTTGGAGTTACAACCATAATGATAAGAAGCAATGGGAGGTTATGAAGAAGAGTAGTGGGTATTACTCCCTTTGGAGTTATGGACATCCACCATAATCAAGTATTTCATAACAGAATAACAAATTTTGAAAAAAACCAAAAAAGAAAGGACTCAACCTTTAGACTCAACCTTCACCTAATTAGTCAATCTATAAATATTTAATACCCACCTTATACATGGGTAAGACAAGATTTTGTAAGAAATCTAAATTTAAATTCTTGTCTTGCCTGTGTAAGGTGTGTAAGGTGGGTATTAAACATTTATAGATTCACTAATTAGATGAAGGTTGACTCTAGATCTCTTAATATTCTACTAGTATATGGATAACTATATGGATCGATGGACTTACCAGCCTTGATATTTACAAAGGGCAATGCTACCGCATCAAACATGTTGGAGCAAAAGATCAATATGTTGCTTATGTAGCTTACCCTTTAGACCTTTTCGAAGAAGATTTTGTTACAAACATGTTTACTTCCATTGTAGGTAAGGTATTTGGGTTCAAATTCCTGCGCGCTCTACGTCTAGAAGATCTGTGAATCCCTCCTCTTTATGTTAAAACTTTCCAACATCCGCCTCATGAGATCCAAGTTGAAAGAGATAAATTAATGTGATGACCTAATAGGTCATATTATGTTTTAGAACATCATTCTGTGCTTTGAAGCCTTAAATACCCCATTTTAGCCCTCCCCGATATGTGTGCGCAGCCCAGGCGTATTTTTTGGAAAGCTTTTATGTTAAAAATTGAGAAAATATGGAATTTTTTATCTTAAAATCCATTTGAGTTGACTTCGGCAAACGTTTTGAGCAAACGGACCCGGATTTATATTTTGACAATCTCGGTGAGTCCGTATCGTGATTTGGGACTTGATCGTTTGCCCGGAATCGAATTCAGAAGTCTCTAGCCCGAGTTATCGCACTTTGTTAAAATTTTAAAGTTAAAAGCTTAATGACTTTGAAATGTTTAACCAATATTTGAATTTTTAGATGCCGAGTCCGTATTTTGGTTACACAATTCAATATAGGTCCAATACTATATTTATGACTTGACGTGATTCGGACGCCGATTGTTAATATAGTAATTCTAGAGTTTCTTTAAAATTTCATTTCATTTTGGTGTCTTATTCTTAGTTCTAGGTGTTATTGGTGATTTGATCGCGCGAACAAGTTTTTATGATATTTTTAGACTTGTCTGTATATTTGGTTTAGAACCCCGAGGCCTTGGGTGAGTTTCGGATAGGCTACGGAGTGAAATTTGACTTAGAACATTGCTGGTATGCTTCAGTTTTTGGTGCAAGCCTCAGACCCCGCAATTGCAAGGTCAGGCTTCGCAATTGCGAGCACCTCATCGCATTTTCGAAGAGTAGCTGGGGTACCTCAAGTTCGCATTTTAGAACAAAGCTTCGCGTTTGCGAAGTGGTTCAGGGGACACATTGATCGCAATTGCGGCCCAAAGGGTCGCAATTGCGGGAGATCATTGTTCGCATTTGCAAATAGTTCAATGCATTTCCGATGAAAGTAGAGATGTGAAGAGCTTCGCATTTGCGATTGATTCTTCTCATTTCGCAAAATGCGACATCTGCAATATATCAAAATGGGAGTTAGACGGAATTTTTGTTCATTCTTCAAATTTTCAAAAAAAAAAAAAACCCTAGAGGAAATTTTTCAAAGAGCTCTTCTCCCCCAAATGGTAAGTGATTCTGATCAGTTTTCTTTCAGTCTTTCACAACTTTTCCTAAGATTTCAACCTAAAATCTAGTATTTTTATGGTAGAAACTAGGGGTTTGGGTAGAATAAAAGATTTTTGTGAAATGGGGATTAGTCCTCAAATTGAGGTCGGATTTCAAAATAAATTATATAACCAGGTTCGGGGGTGAATGAATTGGTTTTTGGGCCAAATTTCGGGTTTGTACCAATTGGGCCCGGGAGTTGACTTTTTCAATAATGACCTAAATTGAATCCTTTGCAATCGTGGGTAGTTCCTAAGGCTTAATTTGAATCATTTGGTTGGTAATTATCTAGATTCTATGAGTTATGAGGCTTGTTTAAAAGGCGAAGCCATGGTTGAGCTTTCAGTTGATCCTTTGGAGCAAGGTAAGTGTCGTGGTTAACCTTGACTTGAGGGATTAGGACTTGTTTGTCTATTTGCTACATGTTTAGGTGTTGGGTACTACGTATATGTGAGGTGACAAGTAATTACGAGTTGTTGTCAGGTTATAGCATACGGGTGGGAATTGTTCTTTGCAATTATTGCTTTCTTTGATCATGTTATCCATGCTTAGACTAGTTATTCGTTAAATTGATCGTTTCTACCGTATTTATGGGCTTTTGTGATAAATTGAGTATTGATTCCAAAGTTGAGATTAGTATTGTGGACTCATTGTTGAAGTAAAACTTGTTCTTGTTGATCCTATCTCCCTGCTATTACTTGTTCATTGTTATGTGATAAGGGAGAGTGTTAAAGTACGAAGGGTGATTTCGTGCCATATTGTGAGTGTTAATGCACGAAGGGTGATGTCGTGCCATATTATGAGTGTTAAAGCACGAAGGGTGATGCCGTGCTATATTATGAGAGTTAATGCACGAAGGGTGGTGTCGTGCCGTATCTATTGATTTATACTGTGAGTGAGAGAAAAAGCACGAAGGCTGATGCCGTGCATTATCATTGTTTCATTGTGAGGATGAGAATAAAAGCACGAAGAGTGATATCGTGTAATTTTCTTCATTGTGATCAATTGTTTTTACTGGTTAAAGATATATTGACTATTTTGGTTATCATTTTTGATGTATCTCTCGTATCTGGTACCCCCTTAGCATGTCCCCCTCCCAATAATACATGTATAGCTTCTATTTGTTGTTATCTTGTACATATAATGTTAATTGTACATGTTTATTATGTAGGTGTCTTGTCATAGCATCGTCACTACTTCGTCGAGGTTAGGCTCGACACTTATAAGTACATGGGGTCGATTGTACTTATACTACACTCTGCATTTCTTGTGCAAATTTTGGTACCGGCCCTAGCTTTTGTGAGTTGGAGCAGCTTGGATGTGCTCGTTCGGAGACTCGAGGTAGATCTGCTAGCGTCTGCAGACCTTGAAGTCCACTTCTATATTTCTTATTTCACTATTTCTTTTCTTTCAAAACAGTTATATTTCTTTCAGACTCTATTGTAGAAATTCTAGAAGCTCGTAAGTTGTGACTCCAGATCAGTATTGTAGCAGATATTGGGCATTTATGTTATTACGCACTCAGCTTTAATTCATTTTGGCTTAATCAAATTTATTTATTGAAATTGAATAAAAACTGATTTAACAGTTTTCTAACGTTGGCTTACATAGCTAGCAAGTGAATTGTTAGGCGCCATCACGATCCCGAAGATGAAAATTATGGGTCGTGACAATCGAACAAGTACCCTCTCTTTGGCCAAGAAACTTATCTATTTTCTCATTGTTTTGGCTTTTCCTCTCATTTTCTATTATATTAAATGTCTTATTTTCTCTTTTTCCAACATGAAGAATGTAAGACGTTGTAACAATTTAACTAATGGTTACAATGATGGAATTGATATTAAAACGGGTCACTAAAGTTGAAATGGTTGAATTGAAATAACGGGTCACTAAAATTGCATAAGTGTCTTTTGGACCGCAGAATAGTCTTTCCATATTCCAAGCTTAAGTTTTATCTTTCACAAATTCCTTTTTATCCAATAGTTTGTTCATTATTCTGTTGAGGCAAGTGCATCTACAAGTCCAAATTAAAAGAACTTACTGCACTTCTTGAGAAAAAATCTACATCTGTAGAATTGGAAGAAGAGACCGAAGAAAAGAAATCACTTGATTAGCAGAAACAAGAAAACTAACGATGGAGCGAAACCAGCATGGGTTTACTACATCGTCTACATCTATTTTGGGTGCAACATTACGTTATGAAACAAATGTAAGACTCTTATGAGTCATTTCATATTTCACATGTTTTCCTTTTCCATTCTCATTAATGTTAGGTGTTTGCCATAATTTTCTTATCATATTTGGTTTTCCAATTTGTTGAAGGAAAAGGGCAATATAATTACCTTAATTGGGTTTTTCTTTTTATGGAAGGAAATTATAAATCTCCAATATTTGGCTAGTCCTTTTTCTTGTTGGAAAAGGTTTGGACCTCTATAAATTGAGGATCCTTCCCTCTCATTCAGTAGCATTCACAATGTAGCCATATGGGGCTTGAGAGTCGTGTTTAGGAGAAGAACTTTACGGGATAAGTATTAGTGTGTCACTTGTGTTTCCTCTTCATGAGGTTGTTCTCTCGATATTTTGTACTCTCTTTTATTCTAGTAGATTGCTCATTTCCGCCATGGACGTAGGTTATTGACCGAACCACGTTATATGTTTATGTCTCTTTTGGTTTATTTCTCTTTTGTTGTGCGTTTGCTTTATTAGATTTCGCATGACACCTGATTTTTTTCGGTCCTAACAAGTGGTATCAGAGCGAGGTTCAAGACAGGTTCATCTTGGCGGGTTCAGTTCTAGCCGCAACATATTTGACGATAATCGTAATTTTTGTCTGAGAAATTTGACCAGTGTGCTACGCACGTTGAGACAAACTTTATGGTGGAGATTTGGAGATGCGCCCTGTTGAAGGCTATGCGAAGAAGGTGGATCAAATTTATTTTATCAGAAAATTCCGGCGAAAGGGAAGAATTGTTAGGTGTTTGCCATAATTTTCTTACCATATTTGGTTTTCTATTTGTTGAAGGAAAAAAGGGCAATATAATTACCTTAATTGGGTTTTTCTTTTTGTGGAAGGAAATTATAAATCTCCAATATTTGGCTAATCCTTTTTCTTGTAGGAAAAGGTTTGGACCTCTATAAATTGAGGATCATTCCTTCTCATTAAGTAGCATTCACAATGTAGCCATATGAGGCTTGAGAGTCGTGTTTAGGGGAGAACTTTATGGGACAAATGTTAGTTTGTCACTTGTGTTTGCCTCTAGGTGAGGTTGTTCTCTCGATATTTTGTACTCTCTTTTATTATAGTGGATTGCTCATTTCCGCCGTAGACGTTGGTCATTGACTGAACCACGTTATATGTTTGTGTCTCTTTTGGTATATTTCTCTTTTGTTGTGTGATTTATCGTTGTTCAATGTTTCCTTTGTTAGATTTCGCATGACACCTGATTTTTTTCGGTCCTAACAAGTGGTATCAGAGCAAGGTTCAAGACAGGTTCATCTTGGCGGGTTCAGTTCTAGCTGCAACATATTTGACGATAATCGTAAAGAAGATAAAAAATACCAAATTTTAACGTGGAAAAACCTTCAAATCGAAGGTAAAAACCACGGGATCACAAAGATCCAATAACGCTCCACTATAACAATAAGAGGGTTGAAAAAGTTCTTCAAATTGGCTACACAACAAGTGTCAAACACGGAGCAACAATAGCAACAAGAGCAACATCTAATCAATTGAAGAAAGAGTATAATCCACAAAACGAAGCTGCTGTTCGAGGCTCGAAATTAGATGCTACGATCCTCCAAATCTCATCTCCACCGTTCAAATCCAAGCCAAGATGTTACGAATACTCAGTCAAAATGTCAGCCCTATCCAGCAGTTAACGAATCAGAAAACGTGATTTGAAGTTGGCTGGTCGGAATAAAAATCTGCAGCAAAACAAATACTTTTCTTCTCTCTTCTCTCTTGATGAAAGCTCTCTCAAAACCCACTTTATGTGCTTAAGCCTGTCAAAGACTTGTATCAATAAGCATAGAATAATTCTCCATGGTTGTCCTATTTATAGATCATGAGTGGTGCTTTCTCTTAAAGCCAAAACCCACTCAAAATAGGAATAAACCGAATCCAATTGCAAATAGGATTGGAAACCAAAAGAGAATAGGATTAGGCCACTTTGGCCGGACAATATGGGCATGTGCCCAACAATTAGTACTTCACCAATGAGCAGTTTATGGAACTATAATAGCTCCAGAGGTAATAATACACGGATAAATTGTAGTATCATTTTATTGATTTCATGTTTTATTTTGAAAAATGAATGTCTTTTATTTGATAATGTTTGGCTACTTAACTTTTTGATATCCAGGTCTTTGGCTATATTGAAAATATGCTGACATCATCATCAACCAACTATAGACGACGCAAACTCGATAATTAGTAAATATGATATTGTGAGAGACGGAGTAGAAATGAACTTTACCAAGCCAATGGAGTGACTTACTCTTGCAACAACTTTATGTCATATATATGGAGTGAAAAGAATAACTACACTAAGGTTTTATATTGTTAAAATTATATTCTTTTGTTGCATTATTTTTTAATGCAGAAATATAAATAATTTAATGTTTAGGTTTTCCGGTTAGAAAATATTTGTATTCTTTATCGAGTTGAAAGATTATGCCATTTTGTAGTTAATCTTCTGTCTCTTCCCTACTTTTATTCCTCTGTTTCGATTATTTTTCACATATCAACTTTTCGATTTGAATATGTATTGCTACCTAGCAAAGCATTCATTCAGAAATTAACTCCCCCCTCCCCTCCTTTCTGCTGCCTATTATGACACAAAATATCGTAGAAGATTGGTCATAAAACATCTTCATAAAAAGGGTCTTATGCTTCTGAGGTTTATGCTGGTTGAAGAGTCTGCATTTGTTATTCAAGAAGTTCAGAACTTCAGCAAGATTACCATGGTAGAGCTCCATGGATAGCTGAATTCAACATGGTATCAGAGCCATATGGCCATTAGTATGATCCTATTGTCTTCAATTTTTATTATCTCGAAGCTTTAAAGGGAGGTCATCAATGGCGAAAGTCGATAACACTGGACCAGAGAAATTAGGTCCAATCATCCACTTTTCCTAAATTCAAATGATACTTCACGAGCTATATTTATCTTTTTATAGTTGAGAGGACCAAAAAGTTACTCCGTGTGGAACCGGGCGATGAGGATTGCAATCCTAGGTCAGAACAAGCTAGGTTTCATTGACGACACATGCAGAAGGGAGAATTACGGTCCAAATCTCGTCGATCTCTAGGAGCGTTTTAATGTGATTGTATTGTCTTGGTTGATGAACTGTGTTTTACCAGAATTGTTGAGTGGAATGTCTAATCCTCAAATTGTAGTGTAGTATGGGGTGATCTGAAGGAGCGGTTTGATAAGGTGGACTGTTCTAGGATTTTTCAGATCCACAGAGAAATTGCTACTATTAGGCAGGGTACTAGCTCAATTTCAACTTACTTCTCAAAATTGAGATGCTTTTTGGTAGAATTTGATAGTTTGGCACCATTTCCTGGTCGTGATAACGCCAACTTGCGTGAATTTGTTCAATTTATGAAGCGCCAAAAGCTTCTACAATTTTTGATGGTGCTAAATGAATCATACGAACAGGCTTGAAGTCAGCTCTTGATGATGGTACCAGTGTCATCGCTGAATAAGGCGTATTCTATGCTAATGGAACATGAAAGCGAAAACACTATGGCAAGTTCTTGAGCTAGTCTAGATGCGGGGAAAATGGCTGCACTGTTTAAAAATAGAGTTGGAAATCAGCAAAGGCCAAAGAAGAACTACAATCTCTACTATGATTACTGTCAATTGAAAGGTCATACTAGGAACATATGATACAAGCTGGTAGGATATCCAAATGATCAAAAGTTCAAAAAGAAATACAACCCTCAAGGAACAGCTAACATGGTGACTGATCATCCTGCACCACCAACCTACACTGTAAGCCCACAGAAGTTATAACCAATGCAGCAGAGTTGGAAACAGGTGTTATTACATCCTTAATGACTTGTTTGAATCAAGGTGTGTGGATTGTATATAGTGAAGAATCCAACATATGACTTCAAGGTTGGATTTACTGCATAATGAGGTGCGATTTACTGTATAATGCAGTTTTATCAAATAAAGGTCGTTCATTCACTTACCAAATGGAGAATTAGCTGAGATTGCTCGCAGTGGTTCAACTAATATTTTCAAGGATCACAAAATTAATGATGTACTTCATGTTCCTCATTTAAAGTACAACCTATTGTCTGTTTCAAACTCACTTAAGAGCTACAATACTTGGTATCCTTTTTCCCTGATCTATGTGTGTTTCAGGATCTCTACACTAGCAAGATGTTGGGGATTGGTAGTGAATCAAATGAGCTCTACATTTTTAAAGATTGCATTCAGAAGATATAGTTGAATACACCAATTGTACATACCACAGCTATGCAGACTTCAACACAAAAAAAAATTAGAGTTTAATAAAGCTGGGAATTTGGCATCAGAGGCTTGAACTTCTACCTATGAAGGCATTAAAGAGAATTGACAAGCTCAGGCAGCAATCTGAGAATGACAGATCACCTAGTGATTGTTTAGAATGTCTTGTTTGTCCGTTAGCTAGGCGAACTAAATTGCATTTTCCGATCAGTAAGAGTAGAGCACATGCTCTTTTTCATATTTTATATGCAAATGTATGGGTACCCTATAGATTACCTACTCATGAGAATAAAAGATTCTTCCTGAGAGTAGTAGATGATTTTTCTAGATCTGCTTGGCTATTTTTAATGAATACTAAGGATGAAACTTACTGGTTGATGAAGAGGCTCATTTGCAAGATTCATACACATTTTAATTGTCATGTTAAGACAATAAGAATTGACAATAGATTAGAGTTTGCTAACTCAGATATGAGACAGTTCTTAGAGTCACAGGGGATCATTCATCAGACTACATATGTGTATAATCCACAACAGACTGGTGTTGTCGAAAGGAGACGTAGATATATATTGGAGGTGGCTAGTACATTGAGGTTTTAAACCGCAATCCCACTAAGATTTTGGGGAGATTGTGTTCTCACAACTGTGTACATTATAAATAGAATACCTTCAACAATTCTAAAGGGTAATTCTCCTTATGAAATGTTACTTAATACTCCACCTACCCTTGAACATTTAAAGGTCTTTGGATGCTTATGCTATGCTGTGAATATGAGAAAAGAGGATAAATTCTGAGTTAGGGCGCTACTTGCTATTTTTATGGAATATTCACCTACTAAGAAAGGATACAAGCTATATGATTTGCACTCTAAACAATTCCTATTAGTAGATATGTGATCTTTAAATAGCAGATATTTCCTTTCAAGCATATGAAGGTATCTTCCATTCATATATTTCCAATACTTGAACCAGCTAAAACAGTGGATGTGCCACCCATCCATGATGCATCTCAGCACGCACGTGATGAATTTTCAGACATTGGTGAAATGCAGATTGCTCGTGACATGCCCTAAGAAGCATATACTTTACTGGATGATCAAGAAGCAGATACCTCACTTGATGTTCTCCATCCATCAATTGATGAAGCTATTGAGAATCTCTCACAACACCAAGGTACCACTGGCATATTACCTATTGCAATCAGAAAACATCTCAGCACTACAGGTCCACCAAAGTGGATGCAGGATTTCATCTCAACTTCCTGTGCATGTCCAATGACAAACTATCTACGTTGTGGCAACTTATCCCCTTCCTATGCCAAATTCCTCTTAGCACAGTCTTCAGTTATAGAGCCAAAACACTCTGCTAAAGCTGCTATAGATTCTAGATGGGTGACAGCTATGCAACAAGAAGTGCAAGCCTTAGAAGAAAATAGCACATGGGATATTGTTGACTTCCCTGTAGGCAAGACTCTCATAGGGTGTAAGTGGGTATACAAGGTGAAATATAAAGCCAATGGAGAGGTGGGGAGGTTCAAGTCAAGGCTCGTAGCCAAAGGCTTTAATCAACAAGAAGGCCTAGACTACAAGGAAACATTCTTCCCAGTGGCTAAAATGGCAACTGTCAGATCACTCATTATTGTGGTAGCCTCTAAGAATTGATACATCTATCAAATGGATATGCATAATGCTTTCTTGCAAGGGGATCTCTTTGAAGAAGTCTACATGCAACTTCCACAATGGTACACTACCAAAGGGGATTACAACTCCAAAGTTTGCAAACTAAAACATTCATTGTATTTCTTGAAAGAAGCCTCCAGAAAATGGAACCTAAAGTTAGCAGAGGCTCTTCAAGACTTGGGCTTTGTTCAAAGCCATTTCAATTACTCTTTATTCACACAGCAATAAGGCTCAGCCTTAGTGAATGTATTGGTCTATGTAGATGACCTTCTAGTCACTGGCAATGATACAACCTTGATTCAGACTACTAGAGCCAACCTACTAAATAAGATCAAAATTAAGGATTTAGGGGAGCTCAGGTTCTTTCTGTGTATAGAGTTTGCTCGGAGTAAAGCTGGTATCTTGATGAACCAAAGAAATATGCTCTTGACTTGATTGCTGATTCTGGCCTAGGGGGAGCTAAACTAGTATCTACTCCATTAGAGTGTAATCAAAGGCTAACAACAGTAGAATTTGATGAAGCTGTGGAGTGCACCAATATAGATGACATCATTCTGGGTGACCCTGAACCTTACCAAAGACTAGTAGGAAAGCTACTGTATTTGACCATTACTAGACCTGATTTAGCTTATGTTGTCCAAGTACTAAGTCATTTCATGCATAAGCCAATGAGATCTCATATGGATGCAGTCTTAAGGGTGATCAAGTGTGTAAAGAATGCACCAGGGTTGGGACTGTTGATGTCTTCATAAGGGTCTAACAATTTTGTTGCATTATTGTGACTCTGACTGGGAAGCATGCCCATAGTCTAGAAAGTCTATCACAGGTTACCTTATTAAATTTGAAAACTCCTTAGTCTCTTGGAAATCTAAGAAGCAGAACACATTTTCCAAGATTTTGGCAAAGGAAGAATTTAGAAGTATGGCCTCTACTGTTGCAGAACTCTCTTGGCTGGTTGGTCTATTCAAAGAGCTAGGAGTTACAGTTTAACTGCCTATCTCAATGCACTGTGACAACAAAGCAGCTATCCAAATAGCTGCCAATCCTATATTCCATGAATGCATAAAATATATTGACATCGACTATAATTTTGGGGGAGAAATTACAGCAGGGCGTTATTCGTACATCAACACTAAAGCACAACTAGCAAATATCCTTACCAAGGGCCTTGGAAAGTAACAGAGTTATTTTTTGCTTAGCAAGCTGGGGGTTGAAAACTTGTTCCTACCCTCCATCTTGAGGGGGTGTGGTGACCTTTTAGCTTTTAAATTAAATTCTATATTTCTGAGGCCTTGAAAACCTCATTTAGAGTCACCTCGATTTGCCTGCGCAGTCCGGGCACATAGCCGGAAAGCTTAAATATAAAAATCTGTGAAAAATAATAAAATTTGGCTAATAAATGAATTAATTTGACTTCGGTCAATGTTTTGGATAAATAGACTTAGACCTGTGAATTGACGGTCCCGAAGGGTCCATAGGAAAATGCGGGACTTGGGCATATGCCCGGAATCGAGTCCTCAGGTCCAAAGCCTGAGAAATGAATTTTTAAAGAAAATCATTTTCTGAAATTGTTTAAAGTATTTTGAAATTAAATTTGATTAGAACATGATGGTATCGGGTCTGTATTTTGGTTCCAGCGCCCGATACAAGTCTTATATACTCCCTCCGTTTCAATTTATGTGAACCTATTTTCTTTTTAGTCCGTGCCAAAAAGAATGACCTCTTTCCCTATTTGGAAATAATTTACCTTTATGTAATGATTTATAGCCACACAAAATATATGTGCTTCATTTTACACCACACATTCAAAAGTCTTCTCTCTTTTATTAATCTCCGTGCCCAGTCAAATGGGTTCACATAAATTGAAACAGAGGGAGTATGATTTAAGACATTTCTGTAAAATTTTGTAAAAAAACGGATGTCATTTGATGTGATTCGGACATAAATTGCTAGAGTTGAGGTTTAAGAAGTTTTGAAATATTTCATCAATTTTGAGATTTAATTCGTTATTAGTGGTGTTATTTTAGCAATTTGATCGCACTGTTAAGTTCATATAGTGTTATTGAGTTAGTATGTATGTTTGGTTAGGAGCCTCGAGGGCTTGGGTGTGTTTCGGAGGTGTTTTGGAAAGTTTTGGACTTAAGAAAAGTTGAAGAAAACAGCTGTTCTGGTGTACTGATATTTTTTTCTTCGCATTCGCGGGATGGACCTCATAAACGCGATGTGTAAATGATGCTGGAGGAATTTCCTTCTACGCGAACGCATAGCTCAGGTCGCGAACGTGAGGCAGTGGGGGTTATCCCTTCGCGAACGCGGTCCTGGCCATGCGAACGCAAAGGCCAAGTGGGCCTGGGCAAGGATGGGGCATTTTTCTTACGCAAACGCGAGCCCATTTATACGAAGGCGAAGGCCTGACTCATCGCGAACGCGATGAGTCTGTCACGAACGCGAAGAACGTTTTGCCCAGTTATTTTAAAGTCTCAAAAATAGAACACTTACGAGATTTTTACAAAATTTCATAAACCTCTTCTTCTCCAAAGATCTTAGGTGATTTTTGAAGCATTTCCTCACCATAATCTCTTGGGTAAGTAATCTTTAACTTGTTTTCTTCCATTTTTATCAACACCCACTAGATTTCTAGGCCTAAAACATGTGATTAAGGGTAGAAAATTAGGGATTTGGGTTGAATTAAGGCTTTTGATTAATTTCAACTTAGACCTCATTTTGGGGTCGAATTCTAGAACTAATCATGTATTCGGGCTTGTGGGTAAATGGGGGAGCGGATTTTGGTTCGAACTTTGTATTTTGACCAAGCAGGCCCGGGGTCGATTTTTGGGTTTTTTGGAAGAATGATTAGAAAGCTATAATTTGGCATTGGAATTGAATTATTTGGTGTTTATTAACATTATGAAGTCGATTATGTATAGATACAATTGATTTGGAGCCAAATTCGAAAGGAAAAGCGGTATTTGAGGATTGAGTTGGCCGTGGAAGTTTGAGGTAAGTGTCTGGTCTAACCTTAGCTTGAGGGATTAGAAGTTGTGTTGTATTGGCTAATTACTTCTTTTTGAGTACGTCGTATAAGCATGGTGACAAGTATCTATACGTTGTTATCGAGCATGATCGTGAGTCTTATATTGATAGTTATTGTGTTCTTAAATGTTGCTAGGGATGCTTTAATTGATGATTCCCGATATTAAGCAAAGATTTGGTTTATTCTTGTGGATTTTATTTATGGTTAAGCATTGGTTCTAATTGAGCTGATTAGGAGTTAAGTTAGGATTGGTTATAGATGATTCTCCCCTGCCAGGATATTGGTTTGGTATTGTTGTTCCCTTGCCGGGAAGTTATTATATTGCTTTTGTTCCCTTGCGGGGAAGTTATTATATTGCTTTTGTTCTCTTACCGGGATTTCTTGTGATTTTGTGTTGGCTTGTAAAAGGGAGGGGGTGGTACGCCTACCACAAGATGTAATGAAATGGGAGCGGGTGGTATGCCTACCACTAGATATAATGAAATGGGATCGGGTGGTATGCCTACCACAAGATATAATGAAATGGGAGCGGGTGGTACGCCTACCACAAGATATGAAGAAATAGGGATGGGTGGTATGCCCACCACAAGATATGAGAAATGGGAACGGGTTGCATGCCTGCAACGAGATGTGAACCGAAAGTGAAATCTACCTTTATTTACCTTATCCTTGTTAGAAGTTTAATTTTGATTTCCTTATAGTTCTCTTGAGAATCTGTTTATCTGTTATTCCTGAAGCATGTTTCCCCTTCCCAGCTTTAATTGTTTGTTCTAGTTTATCTTCCGTTGTATATATATATATATAACTAAACAGGTTTATCTGGAGTTTGGTTCAATCCTCGTCACTACCTCGTCGGGGTTAGGCCAGGCATTTACCAGCACATAGGGTTGGTTATGCTGATGCTACACTTTGCACTTTGTGCAAATAACGAGGAAGCACTGGGACAGCAGCAGTAGCTCGGGAGCCAGCCTTCAGTCCATAGAGATCCCGAGGTAATCCTGCAGTCGTTAGCAGGCCCGACGTCTCTTCTATCTACTATTATGTTCTGTTATCATTTGTATCCGAGACGGACAGAGTTTCTTTCTTTCAGACATTTGTATGTAATTATCATAGATAGTCCGTGAATGTTGTGATACCAGTTTCTGGGTAGAGACATATGTTGACCTTTTCGTATCGATTTGGTATTATATTTGTCTAATTCTTCCGCTTAAATTTTCGTCTTACGCTATTATTTTTACCGTTTATCACCTGTTATTACTAGTAGTAAAAGTATAAAAAATGAAAAGGTTAGAGATTTCTAAATTTCGTGGCTTGCCTAGCTTCTACGAGTAGGCGCCATCGCGACTCGCGAGGGTGGGAAATCTGAGTCGTGACAAGTTGGTATCAGAGCTCTCGGTTACATAGGTCTCACAATTCACGGACAAGCTTAGTAGAGTCTGAGGGATCAGTACAGAGACATCTGTATTTATCCCAGAGGCTACAGAGTTAGGAAAAATTTCACATTTGTTCTTTCTTGTCATGCGGTTTGGTTTCTCAATGCTAAATGAATTTCTACTCTATTCTTTCGCAAATAGCGAGAACATGCGCTTCCTCATCTACTGATAAGAAGCCCGAGCCCTCAACAGCAGCTCCCACGAGAGGCGGAGGGCAAGGCTAAGATCATGCTAGAGGCCGAGGCAGGGGTAGAGCTCAGCCCAAGGCAGCAGCACCCATAGCGGAGCCTCATGTTGATTTTGATGATGAGGTTCCGGCCCTAGCAGTTCCGTGGGCCCGGCTTAGATCCCAGAGGGGTTTATTGCTACACCAATTCTTCAGGATACTCTGGTCCGTCTAGTGGGCCTTATGGAGAGTGTCACCAGGGCATGTTTACTTCCTGTAGAACTAGCCGTATCTCAGGCTGGAGGAGGAGCCCAGACTCATGCTACTCGCACTACGGAGCAGGCAGTTCCCCAGTTTCAGACTCCAGCAACTCAGCTAGTTGGAGCGGTTCAGCTTGATGTGATAGCTTAGAGCGCCGATGGTGCAGCCATGTCTGTCGATGCTTTGTAGAGATTGGACAGGTTCACCAAGTTCTTCACTACTACTTTCAGCGGTGCATCTACTGAGGATCCCCAAGATTTTCTGGACAGCTGTCACGAGGTTCTTCGGAACATAGGGATAGTTGAGACCGACGGGGTCAATTTGCCATATTTTGCCTGTCTAGATCCGCGAAGACTTGGTTGAGGCATTATTGCTTAGCTACCTGCAGGATCGCCAGCCTTGACCTGGGAGCAGTTCACACAGCTATTTCTGGAGAAGTTTCTCCCTATTACACAGTGAGAGGCCTATCGGAGGCAGTTCGAGCACCTCCAGCAGAGATCCATGACTGTTACCCAGTACAATACCAAATTCATTGATTTGGCTCGCCATGCTCTTATCATACTTCACACTGAGAGGGAGAGAGTGAGACGGTTTATTGATGGACTCATTCAGCTGATTCGTCTCCAGATGGCTAGAGAGACTAGGAGTGAGATATCATTCTAAGAGGCGGCAATGTAGTCCAGAGAGTTGAGATGGTACTATCACAGGGGGGTGGTCATGGGGCAGACCAGAGACCCCATCATTCAGGCAGATTCAGTGGTACTTCGTCTGGAGGTAGAGATTGATATGGTAGAGTCAATCCTCCTAGGCCTTTTCAATCAGCACTTCAGGTTTCTCACGGTGCTTCAGGTGGCCGTGGTCCTTAGATGCAGTATTCTGATCAGCAGTCCTACAGTGCACCACCAGCTCCTATCAGTGCACCATTGATTACAAGTTTCTAGGGTCGTCAGCCCCAGTAGCCAAGGGCTTGTTTTACTTGTGGCGACACGAGGCACATTGCTAGGTATTGACATCGAGCTTCGAGCAGTTCTCCCCATCAGGGTTCCCGTGCTATATTTCAGGCAATAGGTGTTCCACAGGCTGTCCAGCCATCTAGAGGTGGGGGTAGAGGTGCTAGAGGTGGAGGTAGAGGTGCTAGAGATGGATCTCAGACCGCTAGAGGTGGAGGCCAGTCAGCAGCGGTCCATCCCAGAGATGTAGTCTAGGGTGGTGGGGTCTAGCCCCTATGTTATGCTCTCCCAGCCAGGCCCGAGGCTGAGGCTTCAGATGCAGTTATTACAGGTATGGTTCTGGTTTATGATAGAGATGCTTTAGAGTTATTTGATCCAGGGTCTACATACTCGTATGTGTCATCTTATTTTGCACCGTATCTGGTCATGCCTAGTGATTCATTGAGTGTTCCTATTTATGTGTCTACACCGGTGGGTGATTCTATTATGGTTGATCGAGTCCATCGTTCTTGTATTGTGGTGATTGGCGGTGTTGAGACTCATATAGATTTGTTGCTTCTAGACATGGTTGATTTCGATGTTATATTGGGGATGGACTGGTTATCACCTTACCACACTATCTTGGACTTTCATGCCAAGACTATGACCTTAGCCTTACCGGGTTTGCCTTATTTAGAGTGGAAATGGACTCCTGGTCATTCTACCCTCAGTGTTGTCTCATATGTGAAGGCTCGGTGTATGGTCGAGAAGGGGTGTTTGGCCTATTTGGCATATGCTCGTGATTCTAGTGCTGAGGTTCCCTCTATTGATTTTGTGCCTGTTGTTCGTGAGTTTCCTGAGGTACTCCTTCCAGACCTTTCGGGTATGCCGCCCGACAGGGATATTGACTTTTGCATTGATTTGGTTTCGGGCACTCAACCGATTTCTATTCTATCGTATCTATGACCCCGCCTGAGTTGAAAGAGTTAAAGGAGCAGTTGCAAGACTTGCTTGAGAAGGGTTTCATTAGACCCAGTGTTTCGCCTTGGGGTGCGCCAGTGTTGTTTGTTAAAAAGAAGGATGGGTCAATGAGAATGTGTATTGATTACCGGCAATTGAACAAGGTTACAATCAAGAATAAGTATATGCTGCCGAGGGTTGATCATTTGTTGGATCGGCTTCAGGGTGACAAGGTATTTTCAAAGATTGACATGAGATCTGGCTACCATCAGTTGAGGATTAGGGCATCCCATGTCCCTAAGACTGCTTTTTGCACTCAGTACGAGCATTATGAGTTGTTGGTTATGTCATTCAGGTTGACAAATGCCCTAGCAGCGTTTATGGATTTGATGAACCGAGTGCCCATGCCTTATTTGGATTCATTCGTGATAGTCTTCATTGATTATATATTGATATATTCCCACAGCCAGAAGGAGCACGAGCAGCACCTTAGAGTGGTTCTTCAGACTCTGAGGGATAGTCAATTATATGCAATGTTCTCAAAGTATGAGTTCTGGTTGAGTTCAGTTGCATTTTTGGGTCATGTTGTATCTGCAGAGGGTATACAAGTTGATCCAAAGAAGATTGAAGTAGTCAAGAACTAGCGTAGACCTGCATCAGCTACAGAGATTCAGAGTTTCTTGGGATTGGCAGGCTACTATCGTCGGTTCGTGGAGGGGTTTTCATTTCTTGCAGCCCCGATGACCAAGTTGACCCAGAAGGGTGCCCAGTTCAGATGGTCAGATGAGTGTGAGGCGAGCTTTCAGAAGCTCAAGACAACAGCGACAACACGGTACCGGTGTTGGTTTTGCCCACAGGTTCAAGGCCTTATACTGTATATTGTGATGCATCTCGTATTGGACTTGGTGCAGTGTTGATGCAGGATGGCAAGGTCATTGCCTATGCTTCCCGGCAGTTGAAGATTCATGAGAAAAACTATCCGGTTCATGATTTGGAGTTGGCAGCCATAGTTCACGCAAAGATGAGATTTGGGAAGAAGGGAAAGCTTAGCCCTAAGTTCATTGGTCCGTTTGAGATTCTTGATCAAGTGGGAGAGGTGGCTTATAGACTTGCATTGTCGCCGAGCTTATCAGCCGTGCATCTAGTGTTTCATGTATCCATGCTTTGGAGGTATCACGATGATCCCTCCCACGTGTTAGATTTCAGCACCGTCCAGTTGGACAAGAACTTATCTTATGAGGAGGAGTCGGTTATTCTAGACCGACAGGTTCGTTAGTTGAGGTCAAAGATTTTTCCCTCTATACGTGTTCAATGGAGAGGTCAGCTTGCTGAGGCATCGACCAGGGAGTCCGAGTCCGATATGCGGAGCCGTTATCCCCATCTTTTCCCCGACTCAAGTACTTCGTTCTTCTGTCTGTCCGAGGACAAACAGTTGTTTTAAAGGTGGAGAATGTGATGACCAAAAGGTCATCACTTGCTTTTAAATTGAATTCTATGTTTTTGAGGCCTTGACAGCTTCATTTAGAGTCACCTCAATTTGCATGCGCAGTCCGGGTGCAAAGACAGAAAGTTTAAATATGAAATTTCATGGAAAATGATAAATTTGGCTATTAAATGAATTAATTTGACTTCGGTCAATATTTTGGGTAAACGGAGAAGGACCTGCGAATTGACGGTCCCGGAGGGTCCGTAGGAAATTACAGGACTTGGGTGCATGCCCGAAATTGAATTCCGAGGTCCCAAGCCCGAGAAATAAATTTTTAAAGAAAATTATTTTCTGAAATTGTTTAAAGTATTTTGAAATGAAATTTGATTAGAACATGATAGTATTCGGCCCATATTTTGGTTCCGGTACCCGGTACAGGTCTTATATATGATTTAAGACATTTCTGCAGAATTTGGTAAAAAAACGGATGTCATTTGATGTGATTCAGACTTAAATTGCTAAAGTTGAGGTTTAAGAAGTTTTGAAATATTTCATCGATTTTGCGGTTTAATTCGTTGTTAATGGTGTTATTCTGGTGATTTGATCGAATGGTTAAGTCCATATGATGTTATTTAGTTAGTATATATGTTATGTTACGAGCCCCGAGGGCTCGAGTGTATTTCGGAGGTGTTTTGGAAAGGTTTGGACTTAAGAAAAGTTGCAGAAAACAGTTGTTCTGGTGTAATGATATTTCTTCTTCGCGTTCGGGGGATGGCCCTCGCGAACGCGATGTGTAAATGATGCCGGAGGAATTTTCTTCTACGCGAACACATAGCTCATGTCGCGAGCGCGAGGCAGTGGGGGGTTATCCCTTGGCGAACGCTGCCCAGGCCACGCGAACGCGAAGGCCAAGTGGGCCTAGGCAGGGGGTGGGGCATTTGTCTTACGCGAACGCGAAGTCGTGTAGGCCTGACTCATCACGAACGCGAAGAAATTTTGCCCAGTTATTTTAAAGTCTAAAAAACAGAACACTTACGGGATTTTTAAAAAATTTCATAAACCCCTTCTTCTCCAAAGCTCTTAGGTGATTTTTGAATCATTTCCTCACCATAATCTCTTGGGTAAGTAATCTTTAACTTGTTTTCTTCAATTTTTATCAACACCCACTAGATTTCTAGGCCTAAAACATGTGATCAAGGGTAAAAAATTAGGGATTTGATTAGAATTAGGACTTTTTAATTAATTGCAATTTAGACCTCGTTTTGGGGTCGAATTGTGGAACTAATCATATATTCGAGCTCGTGGGTGAATGGGGGAGAGAATTTTGGTTCGAACTTCGTATTTTGACCAAGCGGGCCCGGGGTCGATTTTTAAATTTTTGGAAAGAATGATTAGAAAGATATAATTTGGCATTGGAATTGAATTGTTTAGCGTTTATTGACGTTATGAAGTCGATTATGTATAGATACAATTGATTTGGAGCCTAATTCGAAAGGAAAGGTGGTCTTTGAGGATTGAGTTGGCCGTGAAAGTTTGAGGTAAGTGTCCGGTCTAACCTTAGCTTGAGGGATTAGGAGTTGTATCCTATTTGCTAATTGCTTCTTGTAGAGTACAACGTATAGACATGGTGATGAGTATCTATACGTTGGTGTCGAGCATGACCGTGAGTCTTAAAATGACAGTTATTGTGTTCTTAAATGTTGCTATGGATGCTTTAATTGATGATTCTCGATATTGAGCAAAGATTTGGTTTCTTCTCGTGGATTTTATTTATGATTAAGCATTGATGCTAATTGAGATGAGTAGGAGTTGAGTTAGGATTGGTTATAGCTGATTCTCCCCTACCGGGATGTTGGTCTCGTATTGTTGTTCCCTTGCCGGGAAGTTATTATATTGCTTTTGTTCCCTTGCCAGAAAGTTATTGTATTGCTTTTATTACCTTGTCGGGATTCCTTGTGATTTTGTGTTGGCTTGTAAAAGGGAGCAGGTGGTACGCCTGCCACAAGATGTAATGAAATAGGAGTGGGTGGTACGCGTACCACGAGATATAATAAAATGGGATCGGGTAATACGTCTACCACAAGATATAATAAAATGGGAGCGGGTGATACGCCTACCGTAAGGTATGATGAAATGAAAACGGGTGGTACGCCTACCACAAGATATGAGAAATGGAATCGGGTTATATACCTGCAACGAGATGTGAACCGAAAGTGAAATCTACTTTTGTTTACCTTATCCTTGTTAGAAGTTGCATTTTGATTTCCTTGTAATTCTCTTGAGATTCTGTTTATCTGTTATTTGAAGCATGTTTTCCCTTCCCAGCTTTAGTTGTTTGTTCTAGTTTATCTTTCCGCCTTGTGTGTGTGTATATATATATATATTTATATATATATATATTTATATATATATATATATATATATGTATGTATAACTGCTCAGGTTTATCTGGAGTTTGGTCCTAGACTCGTCACTTACCATCACATGGGGTCGGTTGTGCTGATGCTATACTCTGCACTCTTTACAAATACCGAGGCAGCACTGGGACAGCAGCAGTTGCTCGTGAGCCAACCTTCAGTCCACAGAGATCCTGAGGTAGTCCTGCAGGTGTCTGCAGGCCCGGCTTCTCTTCTATCTACTATTATGTTCTGTTATCATTTGTATCCGAGACAGACTGAGTTTCTTTCTTTCAGACATTTGTATGTAGTTATCATAGATAGTCCATAAATGTTATGACACCGATTTCTGGGTAGAGACATATGTTGACTTTTTCGTATCGATTTGGTATTATATTTTTCTAAGTCTTCCGATTAAATTTTCGTCTTCCGCTATTATTTTTACCGTTTATCACATGTTATTACCAGTAGTAAAAGTATAAAAAAATAAAAAAGTTAGAGATTTCTAAATTTCGTGGCTTGCCTAGCTTCTATGAGTAGGCGCCATTTCGACTCCCGGAGATGGAAAATCTGGATCATGATAGGGGGAATGTTGAGATTAGCACTGATAATGGTTGTTAGTTTGTTAGTTGTTAGTTGTACATTTGATTAGTTATAACTACCTTAGACTATACTAGAGTTAGCTTTAGCACTAACCATGGTTAGATTAGTTGACATAATTTATATATCCATGAAAAATATTTTTAATACTTGAAATGGAATATTACATTTCATCTCCTCTAGAATATTCCTTCAGATTTGGTCTTCTCTTTAACCGACCGCCTCTTAGCTCAGAACTTCAGCGAGATTGCCATGGCAAAGCTCCGGCACTACTAGAAAATTGCTGATTACATGGTGATTTTCCTATGGATAATATACAAATATTCGCAGGTAATTTGATTTGCTGCGGAATTTTCTACCAAAATAAATTCGTTGGAAAAACCTTCGTAGGCAATTATTACCTACAAATTAAAATATTTTCAAATTACCTGGGGATTTTGTATCCCCGTGTAACTTATCGGATTTATCAGCGAAGCATATCAAAAAAATCGCAAGAGTATTTTGGTAAAAATTCGTAAACAAAAGGAATTTTCTTGGGAAATTATGTAGGAATAAATCCGCAGGTAATTTCCCATGAAGATCCTCAAGTAAATCCGTAGGAAATTTTGAGGTGAAATTTTACGGACAAAAGAGATTTTCTTGTGAATATTTATGAGAATATTCCACAGAAAAATTCCTTTAAAAATCTCAAGTAAAATCCGCAGGAGCACATTTTCGCAAGAAAATTCTCATGAAATATTTGCATGTAAATTCCCAAAAAAAATCCCAACTAACAATTCGCAGGTAAATCACAATGTAAAATTTTCAATTAGAAAAATGAATTATTTGAAATCCCCAAAAAAATCCATAAGTGATATATTGTAGGAAAATTCGTATGTAACATTAGTAAGAAAATCCCTATGTAAATTTTTTTTGCAGGTAAAATTCCATATAAAATTGATGCATTTCAAAATATTTTCCCATAAAAATTCACAAGTAATCTATACATTCTTAAATTTTTTTTTTTTAATCTAGCTTATATTCTTATAATTCAACTATATTATCATAATCATTCCATACACGTATAATATAATTATAATAAAGAAAAAATATAATTCATAACATTAATATTATAACATATAATCCTTCATCAAAATGCAAAATATCTCAAATATAAAACTTAATAGTCTAATGAACATCTCAATCCTAATTATAATCACTTTCATTCACGTTATTAGGGTTAGAACCACTTTCATTCGCATTATCAAAGTAATTGTCACTTTCATCCTGAGATCCTTGATTGTCTTCTCGAGATGATAACTCATTTGAAGATGATGCATTGAAATTCACATACTTCTTCAATAAGTCTAATTCCTTCTTCATCTTTTTGTTTTTGCGCCACTCTTTTTGCAACTGAGCATATAAGTTAGCACTGGAAGCATGCACCTAAGATGTAATCATCTCATCAATTTCTCCTGGTAAAGTAGATGTCGAATGCTTAAGTACTTTTACAGATCGACCCAAGGAGCCAAGGCCTGCAACCCTTCCTTTTTTCTTTCCAGCAACAGATTGCGCCCAAATATCCATTTTACTTAATTGGCTTGCTGAATTAGTGTCACTTACCTCAGTCGATGCACTTTGAGAAACTGATAGTTCTTGCTTATTTCTTTCAAAATTATTCTGCCCCAAAATAAATTATTTGAGATATTATATAATGCCAATAAAACATCATTCTCAGGAGAAAAAATTAATAAGGACAAGAATTAACTCTTATTCTCAGGAGAAAAAAAATTATAACATAAGCTAATAATATTGCTCCTAATCTCCAGCTTCTTCTTACTCTTCTTGTCTATTCATCTTGAGTTGCTTAGTCAATAATATTGCTTCTAATCTTACTATAATTACCATTAACTATCAACTGAATTTCGAGTATGCTCAACCACCTATCATTACCACTTTCACAAAGTTTTGATCTTTTTATAATTTAATGGAACTCATTTATCACATCATTTTTCAATCTTCTCTGGAATACCAGTTAGTACTTCAACCAATTTTGGCTCAAAAGACCAAGAATCATCCAAAAAAATTATTAATTTCAAACAACTCACGTTTCAAAATGAGTCGTGCTTTGGAAGAATATGGTATGAGCATGAGCCAACATGGACATCTTAATTTTACTGAATTCCCGAATGTCATTTCTCCGGAACAACCAAAAAATCAGCATTAAGGAATGGGAGAAATATTCATGGAGGAAGGGTGCAGGAATATAACAAATCCACAATCTCATTCAAAGAAGAACTTTAACATCTGATACGAAGGGCTGATCATTTTGACTATTGAATTGAAATAAAGGAAATAAATGAATATTGCAACAATAAAATAGAAATAATAGCAGACCGAGAGAGTGACCAACAAATTCAAACCCTACTCTAAATTCAACAGTGGATCATATTATTACATTAAACTTGCTTGAAATAAAGGTCCAAGTTAATATCATTTCAATCATATTTATATATTGAACAATAAAGAGACCTCATGTACAATTGATCCAAGTCAATACCATTTCAATCATATTTAATAAGCTTAAGAAGTAGATATAATATAATAAATTTTCAGTTAAATTGATACAAAAATAATTCAAAAAGTAATAAAACTCTCAATACAACATCTATAATTTTCACATATATATAGTATTCTGACTCAAGCTTGGAGCAAGTAAATCCCTATAAAAGAAAATAAAAGAATAAATCCCAAAGTGACGGAAATCCTCAGTTAAATCACCAAGAAAAATATTCTAGCTAAAGATGCAAAAGAATATTCCCAGCTAATTACACAAGAAATTAAATACTCGAGTATTTCGCCAAGAAAAAATTTAGGTGCAACCGCTTCAAGATATTCCTAGGAAATTTTCCGAGGTAAATTACCAAGAAATTTTTCTAGATAAATCACAAGTAAATCTTTGTTAAAGAATTCTCAAGTAATACCGCAATAAATAATTTCCGGATAATTTTTCAGGTAATTTCCCAGGTATATAAGTCCCCACATAAATTTTCATGAAAATATTCTCATGTGAAACCCGAACAATAAATCCCTAGGTATTTCCCTAGGTACATAAATTCCCCAGAAAATATTTTTCATGTAAAACCGTAGGAAATAATCCCCAGAAAACTCCCCAGCAAAACTAAATCTTTAGGTACATCCCCATGAGATAATCCGCCGCAAAATTCGCATGATAATTATATGGGGAAGTTTCTGCCGACTCACAAACGAAAAAAAAGAAAATTTTTTGTGTTCCTTTACCTAGGAATATGATGATATTTTACAATTTAAGAATTTCAAATTTCTGCAAGAAAATCCGCAGGTAAATTTGAGAATTTATCCCAAGGTAAATATCCCCAGGTAATCCGCCCTTTTCTTGTAGAATGGATAGCTGAATTCAAAATTTTCACGAGTTCTTTCAAAAAGAAATTGCGTTCAAGTAACATGTATTGGTCTAAATGATTTTGAATGAATTGTTTCAAAACCAGGGATATTGACAATTTGTCCCGTTAATTTTTATTTATATATGTATAAGATATTTAAAAAAAATCATAAAAGATTTTACTGTCAGAAAATTTCTTATAGCGTTTTAAGATAAATAAGAAAAGAGAGAAAAGATGGTAAAATCAACTAAATATGGCCGATTAGTAAACATCATTTGTTCAATGAAGTTATAACAGTACTAATTTTTATAACTTGCTCGGCTACAGGCTATTGCTCACTGCTGACTACGAATTCAAGTACCTATAGAGTGAAGAAACAGCGTATAATTTTTTTACACTATGACAAAAATGTAACGTGTAACCACATGTAATTGTCTATGATAAATCTAGTTTGGTAAGATAATAAATATGATAAATAATATGTTTTAACAAGTGTAAATCGTTTTACCAAGTTAAATCCCAAAGTGAAATACCTCTATTAACATATTTGTAAGATGCAACTCTAAGTATTAGGGGTGTACAAACGAAACCGACAAACCGCATCAACCCAATAATCCGAGTCAAACCGAGAAAAAAATCCGACCATGGTTTGGTGTTGAAAAAAATATCCGACCATAGGTTATTTGGTTTGGTTTTAACTAAAGAAAGTCAAACCGAAACCAAACCAACCCAACATTACATATATAGAAATTTGAGATATATTTAATATAAAAATATACTTATTGTGATGTAATTTATAAATATTTCTTAAAAAATTTCATAATTTTATCTTTTTAAGGTATTATTTCAAGGTTGGACTTAAAACTTTTGAATGTTCCAATAAGTTTTATAGCCATTAACATTAATGAATTAAATAATGCTAACAAAAGCACAAACCAAAATCAAGTCAATACTAATGCTAACAAAAGACATTCTAAAAAATACTACGAACGGGAATGTATTGAGTATCTATTTTTTGTTTTGCAATAATTTAGATAAAAATACATAACCTATTTTTTCTTTTTTTCTTTAGCGTTTAGTCATGTAATTAATACTCCCTTATTAGTCTACATATTTTAGCATGGTGTAGTACTTTTAGGTTATGTTTATTCTATTATGACTTTTTAATTAGTAATATTTATATTACATAATTTTATTGTCTTTATTGTTGAATATTTTATGATAATGCCATGATACATCTCATATTTTATATTATTTTCTTGAAAAATACTTTATATAGTTGTATCTTACTAGGATTAAAGAAATATTTTGAGCACAATTTATATGTTTTGTTCTACGAAGATTTTACTGGGAAAAAATCCGAAAAAATCCGAAAAACCCGAAAACCCGAGAAAAATCGAGAGCGAAAAACCCGAGTTTTATTGGTTTGGTTTGGTCTTTATATTTAATAATCCGACACAATTGGTTTGGTTTGATAATTGTAAAATCCGAACCAACCCGACCTATATATATACACCCCTACCAAGTACGGATGAACATCAACTAGAGCTGTCAATATGGGTCGGGCCAGGCTAGCCTAGCCCAACCCACGTGGGCTTTAGCAATTGACGGGCTGGGCTGGGCTAGCCCACCATTTTGATGGGCCTTATAATGCTCAGCCCACCCCAGCCCTATGTGGGCCGCGGGCCCCCACGGGCTGGCCCATCATTTTTTAAAATATAATTTTATATTTTTTCTTTAAGTTCTGACCTAAAAAAAGATAATTATTTAAAAGTTAAAAAAATATCTTATTGGAAAAAATACTCAAAATTTAATAACTTTTTATATTGTTCCAATATATCACAATAAATACTAAAAAAAAAAAGAGTAAAAGACAGGACTATATTTCATTCACTAAAAGTCAAAACTAAAACAAACTATTCAAGAGA
>MU727724.1:83560-105316 GCA_026770625.1 Nicotiana glauca | reverse complement strand
CACGCACCATCATTGAAAGATCGGGATATTTTCTAGAATGGTCCTTCCGATACATGACAACATCACCTCTTGAAACTTCTCAAGATCAAGTTTTGGTTCCTCTCAGTAAAGATCCAATTCTAACTTTCCATATCTAAAGGCAGTATACTTTTTATTTTTTATATATTTTAAATAAATATTTTATTAGGCCCACGGGCCGGCCCAGCCCAGCCTCAGTCAAGCCTCGCAGGCCACGAGCTTACTCGGGCCGGGCTTAAAAGACTCATTTTTAAACGGGCTCCAAAAATTCTAGTCCAGCCCTGCTAAATCACGAGCTGGGCTGGGCTGGGCTGGCCCAACGGGCCAAGCCCATATTGACGGCTCTAACATCAACACCCACTTTCTTGTATACCATATGTGTATGTGTGATATACACCACACATACATTAGTCCAAATCTACTAATTCTAAATCTTGTATCAACTTACAATCATGGCTATGGAACTGCTTCATTGGCGCAAATCCTTCACGTCTATATGCATGACATTTATATCATCTAACACTCGAAAATTTTCTCAAGCTTAATTAATAGTCAGGGTGTAAGGACTCTTACGCTTTTCAAAATATAACAAAATTCAGTATCTCTTCGCCATCTTTTCGACATATTGCAGTGCGGATCCACTAATTAGTTATATGTTCACGTGAATCCAATAACTTTTGCCTAGAATTTATATATATACTTAAAAAATTTAATATATATATACAAATATTTTACAGTAAGCACAGTATAACTGTAATACTAAATTGAGGTCGTTACAGAATATATGAACTGCAAATTATGGATCCGCCTCTATATTACATGCGATCGATAATATGTAAAAAAGTTCTTTGGATAAGTCCTATATATATATATATATATATATATATATATAACAGAAGGGAATTCCGTGGACTAATATTCCGTCCATAAATTAACGTAAACTGCGGTTTTATTCTTTGACAAGTTTTAAGGAAAAAATAAAATGATTCATACATTTAGTTAGCTATTCAATATTATCATACTTAGAGATCCAGAATATGTGAATGCCAAATTTGGAGCATATGAGGCTAAGAAGCTGAAATGAAATACATAAACAGTAGATGACCAATGCTCGTACTTTATCACACGTTTTCTCAAGATTTTACCACTTTCTCATCTTTGATTTGCAAATCGTCAAGAGCTGAATTTTTCACTTATTAGTAAATTTAAAAAGCGAAAGTTGACAAACCAATAGCAATTTCTTGGAAAAATACTTACTGCTACGCATAAACTACAATTTGGCTCCATTTCTGGAGCTAGAATTTCGTAAAAAAAAAATAAAGAATATAAAAATTCAACTTAAAATCTTAAATAAGTATATAAACAGTACAAGATTAATTCCATACATAATTTAGATAATTGTGTATCCGACAAAAAGCCTATGGAAAATGTGAAAATTACAATTAATTGTTAAAATAGCATGGGCTAGCTAGTTTTCGAACCAATAATTAAAAAATAGCCAGCATTTGCAAATCCATTGAAAAATAGCCACTATTTTTCTGCAACACGGAAAGTTCCAGCATAATATACTAAAGAATGGAGCATTTGTGTATGAACTTCAGTATATTATGCTGGAACTCCAGTACACGGAAAGTTCCAGCATAATATACTGGAGATTGGAGCATCTGTGTATGAACTTCCAACATACTATGTTGGAACTCCAACACATTATGAAATTCCAGCATGTTATGCTGGATATTCACATGTAAAAAAATTCGAACTCCAGCATATTATGCTAGAATATTTTTTGAATTTTGAACAGTTTACATGAAAAATAGCTAAATTTCAATTACCTTTGAAACTGTGGCTATTTTTCAATTACCATTTATAAATCTAACTATTTTTGAATTTCACCCTAATTATTGGGAAAATATGTTATTATCGGCAACGTAATTTATTGTACATCATCTACCATGCACCATGCATGTTTCACATTACTAAACCATGTTCCTATCATTAAAACTTGAATTTCACAAGGTGGTATGCGTCTGTGAAAATATTTTTGAAATCTTACAAAAAGATTTATTTCCAAAATAGTGTTTAATTTGTTAAGTAGTTCCTATGTGTCTTTAAAAGAAGTTTTGGGCTAAAAAACACTAACAAGTCTTTAAGAAAACAACTAGGGGTGGCAAACGGGCGGGTTGGGTTGGATATGAGTGTGTCGAAAACGGGTAAATAAAAAATGGATAAATTATCCGATCCGACAGATATTTAATATGGATAAAAAACGTGTTAACCGACGGATAATATGCATGTCCATATTATCAATTGTTTTTTGAATATGATCACGTTTGAAAGAATTACTAGTCTCCCAAACTTGATGAACTCCCATCTTGAGGCTTTACAAATGTAAAAGTTAATTCATTAGTTATCCGTTGGTTATCTATTTTCTAAGTGAATAATATAGTTTTTATCTATTTTTTAATAGATAATATGGGATGAATAACTGTTTTCTATTAATTATTTTGCCACCTTTAAAACCGACAAATATCCAAACATATTTTCTTTCTCCCCGAAAATTGCAATTCAAAATGCTTCACGTAATTACAATTTGTTCCTATCTTTGAATTTTAAGCCGTGAAGATTTACTGGACGGTTGCAATTGTGCATGTATATATCATCGCCCACCACATGTATCACATTTCACGTTAGTACAATTTGTCTCCATCTCTGTGACCTGAATTTCATAAAAAAGTTAAAAACATGTGGAGAAAAATGGGAAACTTGCAACTACCAGCTATTACAAGCACTTGTTAATTATTAGTATTATTGGCAGAGTAATTCATCTCACACGTATTATATTTCACATTATTACGATTAATCCACGATTCGTCACCATATGTGAAAAGTGAAAACTGATACTTCATACACCTAAAAATTGCGAGAACCAGACAAAAGCACAGCCTTTGCTCGTAAATTCAGTAACTTTTGCTTAAGAGATTTTATTTATTCATAAAATGGTATAGTCGAATTTATACGTGGTTTATAGATAAGTGAATCAATTTGATAAAAAAATAATAGATGAATTAGATAGAAATATAAGACTTAGCCTTAAATAGAAATAAACGGCAGATATCTTGGTCTCGGGAGCAAAGCTACGGGAACAATAACAACAATACAAATAAGCAAGAAAATAAAATGTTATTGAGCTTTCAATAAAATGTATTGTATGCTTGTTGGAAAATTCGTGCCATTACGATAATATAATGATGATTGAACTCACTATTTATAGTTACACCTAGGGAACAAGGTCCTAGGATTAAGCTCCTCTTTAATGACAATTATGAGGGTCATTGAAGAATGTGTAACGGTGGGCAGTGAATGTCATATTCTCTGTAACGGATCACGCATTTAATATTGTGGAATATTCTTCATTGAATGTTACGAGATGGCAGCATTTATTTTGTCTTTATGAGTACCATTCTCTTCGATGACAAGCAAGATCATTGCCTTTGGGTTTGGCTATCTTCTGTCGTCGGTTCCACATGTCGCTTTCTCATGCGATAATTAAATATGAACATATTTTACCTCATACAGATAGTCCCCCTGCTTTCTGGTGGCATAACTTTGTGTCACCAGGAAGTCGGTAGAAGTATCTTTTTTGGCGAAAAATTCTTTGACCCCCTCTGAAAAGTTTCTGACGGTTGATTAGACGCACGTCTCTTCGTATTTAATGCCCCGAACACGCGTCATTCCACGATTTAGCATCATTTTGCCGGTTATCGGGGTAATTATGGCCACGATTTAAGCCGCATATTCCTTTACTTATACGCATCAAAACTTCTTTATTTACACTTCATAATTCTCTAAACTTTCTCAAACTCTCTTTACTCAACTCGTGCTTTGTTCTTCAACCTTTCTTTAACCTCCTTTTTGAGAAAAAAACCTTCATTCTCTTCTGATAAAAAATGGCTCTTCCTCCAAAAACACTAGTTCTTCAAAGAACAAAGGTAAAGTTTGCTCCTCCTACGATAAGTTCCATCATCCCAAAGAGTCTCGTTATGAATAAGGACTTCGAAGAGAAGTATCATTACAGCCATCCTCGTACATGATTTGTTAGCATATACCCTTCTTCCATCCATCCTTCATGTATTCCTGCTGTGAAGAGAGACTTTCATTGTATAGATATTATCGCTCCTAATCTGGCGGAGCGGGTAACCGTACCCAAGAAGGGTTTTACGTATTTTTATATGTATCCCTTCAGTTTGGGGTCATTCTCTTTGAGTGGATAGCTTGACTCCATCATCGTGGAGTTCTACATCCGCTACCAGGCATGCCTTTCACAAGTAAGTCCTTTTGTGTGACAGACTGTCACTTGTCTTCGGCATCTATGCCAGGGGACGGGAGAGGTGGTAACTCTAGATCAATTACTGAACCTTTATTCCTGCATGATATTCTGCGGTGGAATGATAATTTTCAACAAGTGTGGTCACCATGCACTGTTATCCAGTGTGGATGATGACAACGATCATGGATGGATGAAACAGCTTGCCACAGTCGTCATTGTTGCGGCCAAATGCACATGCAAGTATACACGGTCGTCAAGTAATAAAGTGACTACAAGTTGGATTTCGAACCCACGAGAACTTGTGAATAACTATTAACTAAATTAGACTATCCTAATTATCTAAACAAGAATTAAACCTAGAAATATATGATTCTAAACTAATCAAAATAAAGGAAAATAAATGGTGAAATCAGAACAAGGGAAAAATAGATTTTTATGATATTAATGTAATGAAAACGATCAAGGGTCATGGGCTATCTAACATTCCCATTGTATTCTTTAATTGAATTGACTAACTAATTTATCTACTTTATTGGTTGACAGGGTTAATATTGCTCATACGAATCTATCGAGTTCTTACTTGCCTATTCAAGCTAACCTAACGCCTATATGTCTATGGAGTTAGAATCAACAAGAATACATTTATAATTCTTGTACATCAACAAGCAAGGCAATTAGGTATATGTTTATCCTAATCGCGAATCCATTCACCGATGCCCGGATTCAAGAACTTGCTCTACTCAATCCTATATGCAATCTATAATTCCCACATTCGAGTTCAATTCAAGACTCGTAGATAGTATTCAATTGGTGATCAAGCAATCAAATAATTAAGTGAATGATTAAATAAATAAACAAATATGATAAACTAAGAAATCAAAATCAATATCCGAATAACAATAGTCATGAAGAACCACAATCCCTAGAACGTGAAGTTTAACTCCACATAGACATGGTAGCCAAATAACAAATCATACTTAGAAACATGAAAATTACTAAGTTTGGTGGAAGAAAGATAGAATTTGATGAATTCCGGCCTCCACGGCGGCTCTGTGCTTGCGTTTTTCTCTCAAAAAGCATTTCCCCCACTCAAAATAGATTTAGGTTGGCTTTTTTATGAGTTGAGGATGTCTTGGGGTCGAAATAACCGAGTCCTGATTGAAATAGGACATGTTCACGTTTTGAGTGTCCAGGGAGCGTGGGGAGTGGCCCTAGAGCTCAACTTTTTAGCATTCTCTTTTGAGCACCACAGGTAGCGCCCCACGCTGCCTGTGGCCCTCAAATGTGCACTTTTTTCTTTTCTTCCCATTTTCGCTCCAATTTGCACGTTTTTGTCGCAAATCGCATCGGAATGATTCCTACACATAGAAATACCACAAATTAGCACAAATCATGATATTATATATCCAAAATCTACGAGTCATGAGCACAATGTGAGGTAATATATCTAAAAATGTGCATACTTTAAGCCAAATATCAACACGCCACACTTAAACGCCCCACGTCCTCGAGTCAACCAACAAATAACTCTATTTTTGAGCATTCTACACCAATGGCCATGGTTTATAGCAACAATTAAACTCTATCATATGTAATCACCACACACTTTCCTTTAACTTATGCCATACTTCAAAAATATTCCAACAAAGACAACATGCTCATAACAATCCTAGCCTCACAAACCGACTCAATGTCACAACGTACTCGTGGCTTGAATATCCAACATCACAGAGAAAGCTAATAATTTTACCTATCCCTTATAAAACCATGTGCCCTCACAACAAGAACAAGAGATTGATTCTCATGATCAAATTTAGTTTAAGGACTCACTTACATATAGAACAAATCTCTCACTCTCACAAAGAAGTCACATGCACAAAATTGGTACCGTAAGTCTGCCCTTAATGGAAATCTCTACTAATGTAAGCTCGCTTGATCTAAAATCAATTAGTACTTATGGTTGTAACCAGATTTTTCTCTTCTTTTTTTTCATTTCCACTAGTGATGTACTATTTTACAAATTAAGTGCACCCCTCTTGCTTCTATTGGTTCCACTCAAAAGTTACCCACACTTAGTCCCTTTTTATTTCGTTTGGCGCTCATTTTACAATTAAAGTGCCTTAAGAGGTGAAGGATCAAAATAATATTAATTAAGAATAAAAAGGGGTATAGCTTGTAAAGTGGGTGCCAAATAAAAGTATATAGGCTCAAAAAGGTTAACTAGGGATAAATTTTATTTATGGTAAGAAATAAGCTCTAATAGATCAAATAAAGCCTAAAATTATTTTTCAAATCGAGCATCACCTAAAATTTCGCTTCAATTCACCTACTAGGCAAGTTCTAGACACATGTACAATACATGGACCGCTCAAAAAATTTACCACACATGGAGCATGACTCACTAAGGACGGTCTCATTCGGACTCTCAATAAATACAAGTATTCACAGAGCCACGAGATATTAATCATTAAGCACAAAGTTAATACAAGTCAAAAAAACGAGACATAGGCGTCACAAAACATGCTATCCAACTAAGCAATACATCATCAATAATTTCAAACACATAGGGAAGATATTACACATGCCAAAGCCTAAATATGCTACTATCAAACAAGTCAAGGCCCCTAGCTTCATCATTATTCCTCAATTTATTCCTTAAATATTAATCTACTCTAAAAAAAATTAAAAAAAAACTACTACCCGGTTCAAAGTATATGCCATGAAAAAGAATCAATGCACAAAAAAAATCACGGGGGATTATAACTACTTAAAGAAATCTAAAAGACATTTTTTTTTAGATATTCTATTTTTCAAATTTTTTTTTTGTATTTTTTGTTAGACTCTAATCCCCCAAGAAAACTGTATAGGAGATCCATCGTCACGAAAAGTCTAATTTTTTTAAAATTTTTGATTTTTCTAATTTTTTTATATTTTAAATTAAGCTACTAAAACTACAACACCATTAATTCCACTAACTATACAAATAAAAATAAGAACCTAGCTAACAGTAAAAAGATAAGAAACTAATAATATACAAATATAAAACTATACAAACCATAAAGAATCTTCCACCCTCACTTAAAAAAGTGCGGTGTCCTCAATGCACAAATAAAGCAAAAATAACAAGGGTGGATAAGAAATTCCCTGAAAGGCCAAAGGCCGAAGCAATAGCAACTCACTGGGTACTCAGACTTCTCCTACAGATAGTTCTTTGTGTAAGTACCTCCCACTAGTTCCAACCATCTGGCTTGCTTTTTGCACACTTCCAGTGGCGTTTCTTCCATTACCCATAAACCTACAAAAATAAAACAACACTACAAAAATAATATAATAAGAAAAAAATCAAAAATAAAAGAAAGCAGTAAAGTTGGGTTGCCTCCCAACAAGCGCCTAATTTAACGTCGTGGCACGACTTGTAGCAATTTTTGCCTCTACCTCGAACTTATGAATTGAGCCCCTAATTTGGCTTCAAGCTTTCTCTTATGCTCCTAGGATGGTGAGACAAATTTAATTGGGCCAAGTAACCAATATCACATTTTACACTTCTTGGCCTTCAGATGAGGTATGTAATTCTCTCTCTCTCTCTCTCTCTCTCTCTCTCTCTCTCTCTCTCTCTCTCTCTCTCTCTCTCTCTCTCTGGCACGACGAATTCAAGAACGTAAGCACCTTGTTCCTCGTCCGTTGACTCCTCCAAAGGCTCAGATGACTCGATTTTTATGTCATCATCCAAGCACAATGTTGAAAAATGTATGGATTGAGGACCAATACGCCCTAACTATAGAATTTTATTACTCTTTACATCCTCATATTTACACACACTAGAGTCTTCAACTATAATATTATCTACTTCCTCACATGACTCTAGAGTGCTTTCCTCAACATAAACATCATCGATAAAAGTATGGTCGAATGATTGACTGTCCACTTTTAGCTCCTCAATTTAGAGTATAAGCTCCTTTTCAGTTTCACACAACTCGGAACTATTTCGTTGGGCGTTAGACGCATCAACCTTCGCAATCAATTGAGCTTCCAAATCGTGAATAGTAGTGCCAAATTTTTCGATCTCTTATCCCAGTTCAGATTTTCCTTCTAATAAGTCTTTTATCCCATTTGTAATTTTCTCATATTGAGCTTCATATATTTTTAATCGTTTAGCTTGTTCCATTAGCCAAGTTTGGCTTAAAATCTTCACTTTTTCAAAATTTTTCTTTTGTTGGAACTCGTGTTCTTCGTTCAATTCCATATTAGCCTTCATTCTTGTCATTGCTGCCCTTATTCTTTTCATATTGTTTTTGAGTTCATCCTGTTACTCTGATACTTGCCTCAGAATATCCCTATTATATGCATCACGTTTCATATCTTGCACTTTATTGCCCTACCAAACTCACAAACACTGTTATAAAGATCTTAATAAGGGCTCAAAGAAGGATGAAAAGAAATAGGACAACCATCCCAATGTCCATCTTGACCAACACACATATTACAAATATTCCACTCAAAGGATTGAGATTGTACGCATAACTCTCCTGGGAATATTCTGACAATTTTTCCACTAATAGGATCCTTCACAATATGGACAAGGATCATCAGAATAAGAATAGCCATCATTTGAATAATTTTCATTCCAAGATTCCATGCTTAGATAAATAAAAAATACTAATTAAACTAAAACAAAAAATATGAATAGATAAAAAAATGTCTAATCTAGAAAATAGCTAATTTCTAGGTCCCTGGAAACGGCGCCAAAAACTTGTTGCGGCCAAACGTACACGCAAGTATATGTGATCGTCAAGTAATAAAGTGACTAAAAGTCGGATGTCGAACCTACGAGGACTTGTGATTAAATGTTAACTAAATTAGACTATCCTAATTATCTAACAAGAATTAAACCTGGAAATATTTCGATTCTAACCTAATCAAAATAAAGGAAAAGAAATGGTGAACTCTGAACAAGGGAAAAATAGATTTTTATGATATCAATGTAATGAAAACGATCTAGGGTCATGTGCTGTCTAGCATTCCTACTGTATTATTCACTTGAATTGACTAACTAATTTATCTAGTTTATTGGTTGACAGGGTTAATATTACTCATAAGAATCTGTCGAGTTCTTACTTGCCTATTCAAGCTAGCCTAATGCCTATATGTCTATGGAGTTAGAATCAACAAGAACGCATTTATAATTCTTGTATATCAACCAAGCAAGGCAATTAGGTATATGTCTATCCTAATCGCGGATTCATTCCCCGATGCTCGAATTTGAGAACTTGCTCTACTCAATCCTATATGCAATCTAGAACTCTCACGTTCGAGTTCAATTCAAGAATCGTAGATAGTATTCAATTGGTGAACAAGCAATCAAATAATTTAGTGCATGATTAAATAAATAAACTAATATGATAAACTAAATAATCAAAATCAATATCAGAATAACAATAGTAATGAAGAACCACAATCTCTAGAACGTGAAGTTTAGCTCGACACAGACATGGTAGCCAGACAACAAAACATACAAAGAAACATAAAAATTACTAAGTTTGGTGGAAGAAAGATGGAACTTTATGAATTCCGGCCTCCACGGCGGCTCTGTACTTGTGTTTTTCTTTCAAAAATGTCCTCCCACCTAAAAATAGGTTTATGTTGGCTTTTATATGAGTTTGAGACGTCTTAGGATCGAAATAACCGAGTCCCGATCAAAATAAGACATGTTCATGTTCTGAGCGTCCAGGACAGTGTGGGGCACTGGCCCTGGAGCTCAACTTTTCAGCATTCTCTGTTTTGAGCGTCACAGGTAGCACCCCATGCTGCATGTGGCCCTCAAATATGCACTTTTGCCTTTTCTTCCTATTTTCGCTCCAATTTGCGCGCTTTCGTCCCAAATGGCATCTGAATTATTCCTACACACAGAAATACCACAAATTAGCACAAATTACTATATTATACATCCGAAAATCTAAGAGTTATGAGCACAATGTGAGGCAATATATGTAAAAATATGCATACTTTAAGCCAAACATCAGCCACCAGCGACATCATTCCATCCACGGCTTCATCTTTTTCGGAATTACGAAACCGCACTCGTAAGTTCTCGATTTGTCTTTCCTTCTATTAAAGATCGTCCCATATTTTTATTGACCCTTCTTCTTTGAATTATTTCAGCGACTCGGTGGGTACCACCTAGGTTAAAGGCTTGGACCAGTAGATCCAGAAAATTTTAGAGGTTACTACGTCCGAGACCCGCACGTGGAAAGAGATAGTTCTCAGATACGGGTGGAAGGACAAAAGTTTTGTAAAGTGAACTCACCTAGTCTTTATTTTTCGTACAAGAAAGTTGATTAACTTTTCTTTCTTTTTGAATACATTTCTACCTTAGGGCTTAGTTATCGTCCCCAAGGAAGAAGTTTTGGCTAATACTGCCGATGTGGCAAGGCTGCTAGAGGAGGCTTTTAAACGAACTAGTATCTTCGAGCCTACTTCTGGTGCAAGTGCTTGTTCCCGAAGTCCCTGGCCGGAGAACAAGAAACAAAAAAGGATACGTTCATCCGCAGATGGGGAAACAAATAGAAAGGTAAAAATTGCAGCGCCCGACCCAGTCCAAAAAACATGGTGATCGATGATGATTGAGAAGCTAATGATGATGGGGCTTCTCTAGATAGAAGAAGATGACCTTCATTAACTTCACACAATGCTCAATCTATTAAGTTATCTACACCAACTGAGAATGATGCCTTAGCACTCTTGGTGGAGTTTTATGTGGTGGAAGATGCCAACTCACGCTTCTCAGTGCCAGCTGCTGTGCCCGATACTATTGAGACAAGTACAGGGCCTCCTCCGTCTTCAGTTGATGAGAAACCATCAACCAGCATTGCACCAGCAGTAGCTGCTTCTCAACTATAACAGCATCTAATTTACCTTCTTCTTCTCCAACTCGGCCTTCACCACCAGCAACTGCTAAATCATTTCCATTAATCGCGGATGCCCGAGAGGAGGATGTGCCACTTCCCTAGTCCCCAGTTCATGGAAACCTAAGGCAAAAATTATGCCGCCCCCTCAGAAGATCCCTAAAGGATGAGGAGAGCCACCCTCTCGATTTCCACCGGATGCAATCTGTTATCCCGGCCGGTGGAACTTGTTAATTATCTGAAGCCCCCAGCTACAGAGAAATATTAGGAAAAGGTATAAACTCTCTCGGGAGAATGTTTGTTGAACAATGGCATGCACAACTCAGCGGTCGTGTTGTTTCTTCTAATGTTGTTGTGGCAAGGATTTAAATTTGCATTCTTGTTTTGCAGGCCAACTTCCTTGCTTTTGAGGACCTTCAAAGGCTGATTCGTGATAAGGACGAACTTACCTCTGAGCCCAAATTGATGCTTGCCTCTCAGAACTAGAAACTCAAGCTACTGATGAGGTTGAGTTGGAGGCTCAGTTCAGGAAAGTGAGCCAGAAATAGTGACCCTAAGCCTAGAGGTTGCCCCGTTAAGGGCTCAATTTTAAGAGGCTAGGGCCAAATGTGTTGAAATCCATAATATTGTTCTTGTTGCATCCGATCATGAGGCTGCCTCCGTTGAAAGATTGAATAATTTGGAGGTGGCCTTAAACTCCAAAGGTGAAGAGCTTGATGCTGCCGAGGTGAAGTATACCCAATTGGAAGAGAAGAATAAGAGGACCATTGAGCATAATAGAATTTTCAGCTCTGCTGTCCGTGACCACGATGTCAGCCTCCGGTCTGTTAGATCTGCGGGCTAAAACCTTTCTACTGAGGTCATCCAACATAAAGAAGAACTTCAGCACCGAGCGGCTTCCCTTATTGTTGAAAAAAAATTCTATGTATAGCATGAGGAGAAGAACCTTGAAAGAGGCAAAAGCGGGTGTCATTGACTTCGATGCCAAAATTGCTAAGGCTCGTGAGTTGGAGTTAGCTGCAAATAGAGGTCTTTCGACCTGGCCTGATGCTACCGATACTTCTAGCTTTGGTTCTTAGTTCTCGAGAATTGAAGAAGAACCAAAAGGTGATGATGACGAAGGCCAAAATGACGAACGCCAAAACTTCGAACTGGCAGCGGACCCACCTCTTCTCCTTGGGGTGTAGATAGTTCTCTTCCTCTGGTATTCGGAGATGAAAAAACTTAGTTTTTGTTTTCTTTTTTAAAATTTTGTACTTGTGTTATTTGGCACATTTACTGTAAATAAAAATACCTTTTTGTTCAAGTATCGTATAACTTTTCCTTTCCGAGTACTTTCGTTTAAACACTTGCGCAAGTTTACTCTTTACATCTTTTTTTGGTTAAGTATTTGCGCAGGTTTGACTATTTGCGTCTATTATGCAAGGATTTGGGTGTATTTTCCTTGAAAGTGTTCGGATTTCTAGCACAAGTTCTTCCGAAATCAACCCCTTGTCGTGAGGGTTTTGATAAGAGAGGGCCCTTTTATGTTTGCGGTGCTCCTGAAGTGGACGTCTCATGTTCATTACGATACTAGCATTTGGAGTACTTGTTTATCTTTAAAATGATAAAATCAATTCATCGTTCAGACAAGAAACAAGATGAAAACAAGAAGAATTTACTTTATTCTTTCCTTTTTCAAAAGTACATAAGCATTCGTTATGCTAAATGAAATTGCCATTTCTTGTGGCTAACTTATACAATTTGTTTCTACGGGGCTGACTGCGTAATTCCCGGTCCCAATGATACAACTATGTTTCCAGGTTTTGTATTTGATGACGTCTAAATTCACTACTAAAAAATAAATAGACACGGTCGCATGCAATATATTTACCCAACTATACGTCGGGATTGAATTCCACAAAGAACAATATGTAGGCGATTAGGCGTGTAAGAGAGTTATCACTAATTATGCTAAGCCAAACACTTAAAAGGTGATTGTGAAAATATTATAGCTAAATGCGAAAATATAAACTAACCTAGAAAGCAAGTAAAATGATCAATGGCTATAAGCACGGATACACGGGAAATTACACTCAAGTAACGATCCAATGTATTTCACGATTTTACAAATATGAGCAAGTTTATGTTAATTGGCCTCGGGTAATAATTCTATATTAGCTTCTTCCAAAGACTAACAAGACTTCCTTTTAAATTATTCCTAAAACAATTAAGAGATTAAGCACACCAGATTATGTCTACAAGTAGTTCAATCCTATCCTAGGTAGAATCTATAAAGTGAGGGTTGAAGCCTCAAGTTCTTGTTAATTAATCTTTCCCAATCCCAAATTATCTTTGCCAAAATTAATTCAAAGTAAATAGGCGATTTCTAGGGTTATCTAATCCCATTGGAAATATTAAAAAATAATAATAATCAAAGAAATAATAACTCACTTCATAATAAACAAAAATCATTCAATAAATAAGCACAACAAGATATTTAATCCACACTTTAACTATGAATATTTCCTTAAACAAAATTCAAGGGTTGGAAAAAATGCTACACACTTAGATATTCAATACAAAGCAAGAAAATGAAGAAATGAACATAAATGGGTAAGAAGTTCTCAACCAAAAGCTTCAAATCTTCAAGACCAAAGTGTGTGTGCAAGAGCCCTTGCTCCAAAACGTGTGTTCTCTTGTCAAGAGATGTCAAAGATTTTCCAAAGATCTTTTACAAATGAGGTAGGTAGTGTATTAATTTGTTTTAGGGTCAAAAATGTGAAATGCCTTGCTTAGTTTTCTGCCCAGATTTGTGAATCGTGTTCGCCAAGAGTAATGCTGCAAAGCATCGAAATTGCAAACCATATCACGCGTTCGCGTAGAGCACCTGAGAGTAGATGACCATCTTCTTCTTCGCGTTCGTAGAATTTGCCCTGCATTCGCGATGTATAGTTTCCTGGCCTTTTGCGATCACATGTCGATGTTCGCGATTGCGAAGAGCATTATCTAGCAGCAGTTTAACACATTTTGACTTGGTTTCTTCTGTATCTTCTCTAAATCACTTGATACCCGAAATATGCCAATAAACCTCAATAAATGCCTTAGTTTCTCAACAAAATCATACAAAACCTTAAGTATCAAGAAGAGATAAGTTGGTAAAATACCAACTTATCAGTATTCCAGTTGAAGTGGCAGTCATTTTTGCCGCCTCCTCATATCATTTCCCCCAGTGTTCAAATGTGAAGAATGCGAACTCGAACACTAGAAGTTTTATAACTTCGAGGATTCCACTAGTGAATTGTTAGATAATATTCAGTTCGATAACAAACTTTGCTTCCCCTTAGGAATTTATTCTATCGAGCCAAATATTATCTAACCATCCCCAAGTGGCTTGCACTTGTGAATGGTCGAATAATCTTTGTTCGACAGCAAACTTAACTTCCTGGTAGGAACTTTGCTATCGAGCAAAATACTATCTAACCGCGCCTTAGTGGTTTCTTGCTTGTGTTCCTTGTCATTTAAAGGTCTTATTTCTAAAGCTTCCTTCGTAGTATGCTTTCCGTTGATGCCTCGTTAACTACCTTGCCAGAAAAACCCAATTGGGACAAAAACTGGACAAAGGGAAAAAGAGTGCAGCACATACTTTTAGTTTAGGCGATGCTCATCAGCAATAATATCTTTTGAGGTGTTCCACGTTCCAGTTGATTGGTAGCTTTTCTCCGTCTTGATTTTCTAACTCGGAGGACCCTTTTCCAGTGACAGCTAAAACCCGATAGGCCCTTCCCATGTTGGATGTAGCTTCCCCGCATAAAGTTCCCGGGTGTTATGATTTATTTTCCTTAAAACCAAGTCTCCTACTTTGAAATAATAAAGGTTGGCTCTTCGATTATAATATCTCTCATTTCGCTGCTTTTGAGCTACCATCCTTATATGCCCAAGTCCCTGTGTTCATTGAGCAGCTCCAAATTTACTAACACTACTTCACAGTTTGCTTCTTCATTTTATATACAACTATCTAATTTTTTTCTATTATATATAAAGGCGTAAGGGCGAAGGCTTATTGGCCAAGTTCACTTTGTTCCTAGAAATACCTCAGGGTAGGTTCCCCTACTTCCCCCGGAATTCCACCGGAATTAGGGCCTCTACCCCATACAAAAAAAAGGAGTCTCCCCCGTGCTCGATGTGGCTATTGTTTGGTATGTCCATAGTACACTTGGAAACTCTACGCGCCATTTTCCTTTAGCTGCTTCCAATTTCTTTTTGAGATTTTGTATTATCACTCTGTTCGTGGTTCTGCTTGACCTTTTGCGCCCGAATGATATGGTGATGATGTAATCCTTATGATGTTAAAATCTTCAAGGAATTTTGTGACTTCTGCACCTATAAGTTGCGGCCCATTGTGGCATGCTACCTCTTTTAGTATCCCAAATCTGCAAATTATGTTCCACAAGTAATCTACCACTTCACGTTCACAGATCTTCTGATAAGGACTTGTTTCTACCCATTTAGAAAAATAGTTAGTAAAAATCAAAAGAAATCTTACCTTATAGGGGGCCAATGGCCGGTGGAAGTAGTTCGACGATATCCATCCCCCATTTCGTGAACGGCTATGGTGACAGGACTGAGTGCAATGGCTCTTCCAGCTGATGTACCAACGGTGCGTAGCATTGATATTTATCACATTTTTTAACATAAGCTTTGTGATCTTGTTCCATCCGGGGCCAATGGTATCCTGCCCATATTAATTTTAGCACTAAGGAATCTGCACTTGAATGATTTCCGCACATCCCTTCTTCTTGAACTTCTCGCATAAATAATTAGCTTCAGAGAGTCCCAAACATCGGACCATCAGGCCTTGGAAAGATTTTCTGTATAGTTGACTTCCTTTGAAACTATATCGCTCTGCCTTAGTGCGTAGCACCCGAGATGTATTAGGATCCTTAGGCAGTTTCCCGTGTTTGAGATACTCAATAATTTCGTTTCCCCAGTACCAAACCAAATTTCGTGACCTCATAGCAGTTATTTGTGTCCAATACCGAGTGCATAAGCTATACGACCGTACCAGATTCGGATCTTTTCATTTCTGTAGACGATCCAAGGTTACACATCTACTTCTACATTTTCTTCCCTCAGAATATGCGTGAGTGACCACTACCAAAACTGAGCGAATAGAGTTTGAACCTTCATTATGTATTCTTGCATGTCTCCCCTTAGGAATTTATGCTATCGAGCCAAAGTTTGGCGCCCACCGTGGGGCATAGACAATTGTGTAATTAAATTGATCCATGCATCTGTTACTAACTTGTTTGATTCTTTGTCCCAAGCAAAAATCATTGAAAATAGTGTTAAAAACCCACACAATGTTGAGGCCCAAGGAAATAAGCCTCAGCATGAAGATTCTATCAGTGATACTGGCAACAAAGGGAATGAGGCCACGCCGCTCCACGGCAACCTATATCCGTGACATGTTCGGGAGGCGACTCCTGCTAATGCTGAAGAAGAGCAGGTCATCAAAGTAGTCAGGGTCTTGCAAGAGCAACAGGAGGCCATTATAGGCCATCTCACACGACAGGATAAGGTCATAATAGAGCTGAAGCAGTCGTTGTCGGGGGCTTCCAACAATGTAAATAGACGAGGTCCAATTCCTCCCGATGCTTTTACAAGTCAAACATCACAGTGGGTCGACAACAACACCTTGAGGGCGAGGTCGACTTCAATGGGGCCGGGGGAGTGGATCTGGTCACAACAAAGAGAGTTATCCCTGTAAAATTAAACTCATATGGTATATGAGGGTTTATGGTTTCGGGTTTAAAATGCCATACATCCTGAAGTATGACGGGACATTAGATCCTCAGGATCATGTCACCACCTATATTACAGCAATGAAGGGGAACGATTTAGCTCCCCGCGAGATTGAACCCGTTTTGCTGAAGAAATTTGAGGAGACTCTTACAACGGGAACCCTGACTTGGTATTTGATTTTTCCCCAGCATTCAATAGATTCCTTTGAGATGCTCGTGGACTCTTCCATCAAGGCCCATGTCGGGGCCAAAAAGGTACAGGCCTGAAAGGCCGATATATTAAGGATTGCACAAGGAGAGTCTGAGTTACTGCAGGAGTTTGTAACCACGTTCCATAAAAAAATGATGTTAGTACCGCCGCAAATGACGAATAGGAAGCTGAAGCATTCACCAAAGGTTTGAATCCAAGAAGTTCCGACGCTTCCCGAAAGTTGAAAGAGAGTTTTCTCGAGCTCCAGACAACACCTTGAATGAATGTTCACAACTGGTACGATTTAAAAAAAAGTATTGAGGATGATCGGCACGGTTTCCCATCGTCGGTTAAGGAATGATACGGGGAGAGAACAAAGAGAAATCGAAAGACGAATTCGATATAGATCGACAGTCTTCGAGGAGTCAATTTTTGCCCTATGAATGGGTTGAAGGACATGGAATAGATTTCTGATTGGCATATATACTTGCTACCAATAGCAGGGCTGATCGAGGTCGAAACAACAAGTCGCTACAGGAAAAGGAAACGTTAGATTCTCGAGATTCTTCCTACCCTAGGCTTTCCGAATACAATTTCACTGTCAGCATAGTTGATCTGGTTTTGGCTATAAGGAAAATTTAAAATGCACAATTCTCGAATCCAATGAAGTTTGATTCCAGCCAAAGAGATCCTAACTTATGGTGAGAATGCCATAAGACAAACAGTCACCGGACTGGGGACTGCCGGCATCTACGCGAAGAGGTGGCGACATTGTTGAAAAACGGCCATCTTAGGGAATTTTTAAGTGACTGAGCTAGGAACAACTATGGTCTCAATCGTGATAATGCTGAGACTTTCAAAGTAAGAGAAGATCCCCTTGCCTGATGATCAACATGATTCTCGGGGGGGGGGGGGGGGGGGGGGGAGGGGAACGAGATAAATGAGGTTACATTTTCGGCGGCAAAAAAGATGAAGGTATCAGCTACCTACAGCAAGAGACTTCGGGAAGTCACTGAAGATGACGTTACTTCTACGGAGGAGGACGCGGATGGACTGCTGCTACCACATAACGATGACCTGGTAATCACTCTAAATGTCTTAGATTTTAAAAATAAACGTGTTCCGGTGGATCAAGCAAGTTTGGCCAATATTATCCATTGGAGACTGTTAGAGCAAGCTAAGCTCACTGAAAGCATCATTCTGGACACAAAATTCCTCGTCGGGTTCAATATGGCAAGCGTGACTGTCACACCTCCTTTTTCACTACACCCGCAAGGGCATAAAGGAGTTTTTCCATTTAAAGGACAATCGAAATAGGATTTATTATTAAGATTCAGAGTCACCACTTGGGAGATTAATGGTGTCCCAAGTCACCGGTTGAATCCCGAACCGAGGAAATTATGACTCTGTTAACAGTCCGCGAACCAAAAATCCGAGTAAGGAATTCTGTTAACCCGGGAGAAGGTGTTAGGCATTCCCGGGTTCCGTGGTTCTAGCATGGTCGCTCAACTGTCGTATTTGGCTTATTTATTTGATTTTAGTACATGTTTTGATTTATGTGTTTAAGCTTTGAACCGCTTTTATTATTATTTATTTTTTAACAAGAATTGCAACGTCGTGAAAACGCGTTTCAAACCACGTCACATCAATGCACTCGTGGTTGTCAACATATTTCGACTCCGTTGAGATTTGAATTTGGATCACACAAATGTGCACCCGAGTTTAAGAAGGTAAATTTATTAAACACGCGCTTAAAGCAACTACGCATTTGGACTTTGCGAGGGCCATGAAATATACTAAATGGCACGCCTCGAGTTCTAAGGATTTTAATGTTAATTACATGAGGGCGACACATTTGAGATTTTATTTAGCGCGGCGCACCTCAATTCCATTTTAAAGGGTATTCGAACTAAAGTTTGGAGGGCCATAAACTATTTGTGTTATCTAATATGGCTCACCCCCACTAATTAAAGAAGCTCAACTACCTAAACATCAATGGGTAGGATTCTACTATGGTTCAAGCTAGGAGAATACATAATTGAAGCTGATCACTATGACGCAGAAGCAACAAAATAAAAAAAAAACAATTATGGACATTTAAAAATTTCGTACAGCCTAAAGGCAAATGTGAGAATATTATTTTGCTAGAAGCCAAAGAACACGTATGCTAATTTGTTTGCCACTATACTGATATTGGCCATTCAAATGTGCTTTGGCTTTCTCCAGTGCTTTAATTTTAGGTCCCAATATACACTTTAGCAACCATCTAGCATACTATGATAAAATGCTATGCCAAAGGGCTGATTCTTAAATCTTCCAAACTCAGAACCAAATGAAAATGAACATCTTCAATACATGTCAGTATGCATACACTAACGTAACCAAAAATGTAAATCATGGATATTAAAAGCAAACAAGCTGATTAAACACTTAGCACGTTACAAAACAATATAGAGACTAAAAGAAATTAAACGTGCTTTCAAGTGTTCCCAAATAATATTTTTATGATCCCAGCATTCTATATCTCTATAACTACACAAAGCTCATAGATAAAGAATAAAACATTCTTAAGCCTTAACCAAAATCTTTCACAAATGCTTTTAGTACATAAGGCAAAAGACATAACAGAGAAAGAGAAATGCACTTTCTAGTTTTAAGACGCCGAATATGACTAAGAGAACTGATAGTTCTCTTCTAGCTATATCTATCAGTAAGTGCATATCAAATTAAACTACAGTAAACAAATGTCAGAAATCAACTTCAAGAAAGGAATGGTCAAGTCATGGTTTCGATGCCAATTTTAGTTCTAAAACTTAAAACAAAGCTTGTAACTCATTAACAGAATATTGGTCTTCATGATTCCTCTTTTTTTAGTGCAATACACAATTAGCTCACCACTCAATAGCACACTGCTCACCTTCTAAACAGCTCAGATTTATCCAACAGTCAGATTCTAATTAAAGTTAACGGAATTTTACTCATTGTTTAGAATTAAATCTACACAAACACGTAGCAGCAGATGAATTAACTTCAGAGAACAACTATGACATTACTATGGACTAGATATCTTTTTTTTTGAGTTTAAACCAAAATCGAAGTCAACAAATGCAAATGAATAGCAGATTTATCCAAACAGCAATAAAAACAATAGATTCACAACCTGTCAAGCAATTCAAATAATTGATTTAAGAAAAGGTATATGATCTAATTTGTAGATGTGTACCTAATGCCTTGAGTTCATTTGAGTAATAATCAGCAACAAATAGCAAGATTTCAGTCATTTCCACTTGAACTTTCATTCAAAATAAGCCTTTGAATACAACTTGAATCAAAATCTAACAACGAACTCAAACCAAAACGAAAATCTGCTCACGGAGAGGACCTCGAATGGAGAAGGAACTTCAACTCGAATACATCTTCAAACAAACTCCATATGGAAATCAAAATCCAAATTGATAGAAGTAACAAAATACATGTGTGTGGCTTTTCCTTTTTAATGTGTGTGTGTGTGCTGCTCTTTTCCTTATGATTTTTAGAACTAGAAAACGATCTCACAAAGTGGGAAGATCAGAAAAGGATGGAGGAGGGTGCGAAGAAGACTATCGTACAGGGGAGTTCCCCGTGGTGTATGTTGCGGCTGCCTTTTTTGAACTTTTTGCAGGCGTTATTTTTTCAATTTTTTAACTCCCCCTTTTTGTATTTTTGTGTATGTATTTATTGTGATGGGGTGGAGAGTAGTTTTGAGAGGAAAATATTTTGGGGAAGGTTTTGGGGGGGAAATATTTTGGGGAAGGTCTTTTGGGGGGGAAATTTAGTCTTTTCAAATGTTTGGCCAATTTGAATTTAAGACCAAGCCTTTTCACTTCCCTCTTCTTTTTGTTGTTCTTTTTTTTTTTTAATTAATTAAAAACCTAAACTAACCTAAATTAATTCAAATTGTAAAATTGAGCTAATTATCTAACTATGTAAAAATGATTATTTTTTGTGATTTTTGATTAATAGCACATTTAACTCAATGTAATTAATTTCTAAATGCAAATTAAACCTAAGGTGGCATGAAATTAAAATGTGACACTTTTTTTTTATGGTTTTTTTATGATTTTAAAAATATTAAAAATGCATGAAATGCAACTAAATAAAGAAAAAATACCTAAAAATTAATTAAAATTATTTTGGTCTATTTTTAGGATTTATTTTCATGTAGGGCAACAATCACGTGCTCACAGCTGCCCCTCTTTGCCCGGAAACACGAAGAGTTTTCGTGCAAAGATAAAGTGAGCATATACAAGCGATTTTTGCCTGTTTGAATACTCCGTGGGAAGCATTTTTGAAAGATTTGACCTCACCCTGCTTCAGAGGTTGCCTACATATCTTGGGCTAAACAGGAATCAGGTCAGTGTAGTTCAGGAGTGAGTGAGATGGTAGAGTATGCCGAGGTGAAGAGCCAGTCAAGGTGCCGTTCCGCCGAGGTTCCGGTCCGTGGCCCTGATGTTACATCAAAAATCAAAACATGAAAAAGACTAGTTAAACCTATCA
>MU727724.1:1640-79647 GCA_026770625.1 Nicotiana glauca | reverse complement strand
TTTATGTTCTATTTGCCTCCAGTTTTACTTGATTCAGGCTTCAAAGTATTCCAATATGTTCTTATTTCTTTTGAGTGCCCTTACATTTTCACATTGTTTCATTGCTAAACTGACTTTTAAAAACCAGGCCGAGAATTATGTGTGTATGTCATGTCACCAAAGTCAGCGTAAAAGGAATTGTAAAATGACTAGAAACGAACTGACTAGAAATGTCAGAAAATAGAGAATTGTATTAGACTGATGGTGAAAAGGGTTGAAACAATAAAACGAACAGACTAGACTAGAATTATAAACCTAGACGACACTAAACAAGATATTATTACAAAACAAACCAAAGTGGAAAGATAGAAAGGTTTGACTCCCAAGACAATGTCCAGATTACCACCCTGAAATAACCCGGGCAACAGAAATGACACCAAAATAAACCACCAAAGCTCCACCCCAGCTGATTTAGGAATGGAGCGTCTTTCCAATTACCAAGCACGACATCTTAGCCACTAAACTTCGCATCCATATTGCCATGACCACTATCTGCGTTAGTATCTTGAACTTCAGTCAACAAGTTCCCAAGAGGATTCTCATACCTTATGTCACCGGGCATCAATCCCACCAAGTGTGTCTCCTCAGGTAAAGGGTGCAGCGTGATATTCTGGGTGCCAGTGTCTTGAATCAAATTTTCCTGGATCATCCTTTCTATCTCTCTTTTCAAATCCTGACAATTTTCCACATCGTGCCCCAAAGCATTGGAGTGGTATTCACACCTTTTAGTCGAGTCAAAGCTTATTGCACGTCGGTCCACCTGATTTGGAGGAATGGGTGCAATCTTGTCATGTTGTTTTAACTTCTCAAATNAAGCTTGCATAGGACTCTCCTATTGGTGTAAAATTATCTTTCAACTTTTGTTCCCTTCCATACCCCTGGCTTGGATGTGGGTTATAAGGTAATTGAAAATTTTGCGGAGGCTGGTGGATATTTCGTGATGTTCGTGCTTGCTTTCTTGGGTGATTTGAGGGTTGGGCAACATACTGGACTGGATCAACAGAGTATGGGGGGTTCTGAGGTGGGTAGTAATGCTCAGGGGGGTCATGGAAAACCTGATAAGGCTGTACATACCTTCGAGATGTTCTCCTAGGACCTCTTCTCGACAATGATATCATCATGATTTCTTCATCCCTCTCATTTGTGATACCAGATTCAATTTGGACAGCCTGAGTTGCATCTTTGAGAGTTGCTTGACTTATAATTCTGCCTGTCTTAAGACCGTTCTCTACCATTTCTCCTATTTTGATTATTTCTACAAAGAATTTACCAACTGCGGACATCATGTTTTGAAAGTAATCCGGCTCTTGAGCCTGAAGGAAAATAGTGACTAACTCGTGGTCATCCATGGGTGGCTTAGCTCGAGCTGCTTGCTGTCTCCATTTAATGGCATATTCCCTGAAACTTTCACTTGGTTTCCTCTTCAGGTTTGAAAGGGAAATGCGGTCTGGGGCAATGTCGATGTTGTATTGGAACTGTTTGACAAATGCCTGTGCCATGTCATTCCAGACGTGCCAGCTAGATGTGTCTTGGTCCAAAAACCATTCAGATGCTACTCCCGAGAGGCTTTCCCCAAAATAAGCTATAAGCAATTCTTCATTTCTTCCCACACCTCTCAATTGGTTGCAATACCTTTTCAGGTGGGCTATGGGGTTTCCATGTCCATCGTACTTTTCAAATTTGGGAACCTTGAAACCAGGCGGCAAGTGGACATCGGGGAACATGCATAGATCTCTGAAGGCAACACTCTTTTGACCTGCCATTGCTTGCGTGTTTTTCAGCTGTTGTTCTAATCTTTTCACTCTTTGGGCTATTTTTTCATGTACCCTCTTTCGAGTAGGCTTCTCGATGTTTGCAGGAAGATCAAACGAGTACGAGTGGTACTCGGGAGAGTGGTACTGTTCTTGCTGTGTAGCAAATTGTGACTCATGACAAGGCTGTCCCTGGCCATTGGCCCAGGCTTGACGCATTTTGGTCATTTGTTATTTTAGTGTTCTATTTTCCTCAACCACAGTAGACCCTTGTTGAACCCTCTGACCCTGAGTCTCTTGAGCACTCGTAACAGCTTCGATGTCAGTTATCATTTTCCTTGGATCTTGTGTTTCCAGCTTACCACAACCAACCACCTCAACTTTCTTCACAATTCAAAACAAAACCTGTTAGAATGGATTGAGTCGGTCCTCATTATTAACAACATCTTTTCGCATTTTTTTTCAATTTTATTTTCCATTTTTTCGTTGTGGTCGAATCTTATGGAGATTGACTACGTATCGTGACCCCGCATGAATCAGACCATGCGTAGTTCTTGCAAATTAATGCAAAAATAAAGAGATATTTATTTGAATTTTCAAATTTGTTTTCTTTGAAGGGAAATTATAGAAGCAGACTCCAACTACAAACTCTATGATTAATACTAGATCAAGAGTACATCAAAAATTCACATCTTGGGGCCCGTGGGGCATCACTCGGCATTGCCACAGGCTTCCGCAAGACTGAGAAGGTTTCAATGTCAATTGAGACTATTTTTAAACAACTGGCCATGTAATGGCTTATTTTGGCAAAGGGGATATTTTTGCAAAATTTGTTTCAGAGGATACACACTCGATGATCAAAATTTCTCATCCTGGGGCCCGTGGGGCATCATTCAGCATCGCCACAGGCCTGCGCAAGACTGAGAAGGTTTCGATGTCATTTGTGACTATTTTAACAAAACTGGCCATGTAATGGTTTATTTGACAAGATGGCTATTTTTTGTAAAATTTGGTTTTTTCATTTCTTTATGAAAACGAAAATTCGATTTACAGATACGGCCTTTCAACACTTCCGAAATGAAAATTTTAAGGCTATGCCCGCAAATTATTTAAAATTGACTCAGGGTGGCTATTCTTGCAAAACGGCCTTCCGGCGTCCCTTTGAAGGACATTCGGCTTATTTTAAACAAGAATGACATCACCCGACTTATTTATAACAAAAATTTAAAATTTGATATTTTTTGGTTATTTTTTGCAAAAGGGGTGGTTGGACCCATCAAAGGGTTGCCTACGTATCTCACATCCGGTGAGAATCAAACCAGCATAGTTCGGGAAAATTAACGAACTATTTTTAAACAAGACTCTATTTTTTTTTCATTTTCTTTTTTGGCATTTCAAACTATTTTCCTTTTCTATTTTGACAAAATAACGGCTCTTTTTTTTTCTTTTTCATTTTCATCAAACAAATAAACAACCTATTTTCCCAAACTAAAATAAAGATTTTTTTTCTTTGCTTTTAGTAAAACAAACTATTAAAAACAAAACATCTTCATTTTTATTTTTTCGAAATTTTGGCAGAGTTTTGACAGTATTTGGGCATCAGTTTTTCTAAAACTAAACAATTAATTTTTTTACACTGCTATTTCTCTCTTTTCTCTTTTTCTCAATTCCACAAAAATTTCAATATTCAAAAGCCGGTCAGCATGCGGGCCTGAGACAAATAAATGCAACACGTAAAATGCATCACGGTGGTCGTTTCATTTCTAGTTACCTGTCCTAGACGGACCCAACCCCTATGTTGAGTCCCCTAAGTCATATGCACGTGATGCAAATAAGCGCTCCTACTAGGGATCCGGCATGAAGTCAAGTTATTCTAAGTTCAAAACCTAGGTATTTGTTCTAGACTGTGTACCCGAGCGGACAACTCGAGTCGAGGAGGGGATACGTACCGGGGACCGGCGGGATTGTCCGGCTTAGTAACTTATCCGGCCTCTTTCTTATTTCAGGGTATTGACACTAACAGAATTGGGAGTCTCAACCAGTAAGCACATCCCCGGATGTGAGAAGAGAGGGATTTCGTCACAGTTTATATGTATAGTTCAAATAATATCAAAGCGGTAAATCAGTTAGCACAGTTGGCATGGAACATGTAGGAAAATTAGATATATCCAAATACAACAATTATTCTAAGCTTGAATTCTTAAACCATGAACCGAAGTTCTGGGTTCTTGTCCCCAGCAGAGTCGCCAGAGCTGTCACACCTCCTTTTTCACTACACCCACAAGGGCATAAAGGAGTTTTTCCATTTAAACGACAATCGGAACGGGATTTATTATTAAGATTCAGAGTCTCCACTTGGGAGATTAATGGTGTCCCAAGTCACCAGTTGAATCCCGAACAGAGAAAACTATGACACTGTTAACAGTCCGCGAACCAGAAATCTGAGTAAGGAATTCTGTTAACCCGGGAGAAGGTGTTAGGCATTCCGGGGTTCCGTGGTTCTAGCACGGTCGCTCAACTGTCGTATTTGGCTTATTTATTTGATTTTAGTACATGTTTTGATTTATGTGTTTAAGCTTTGAACCGCTTTTATTATTATTTATTTTTTAACAAGAATTGCAACGTCGTGAAAACGCGTTTCAAACCACGTCACATCAATGCACCCGTGGTTGTCAACACATTTCGACTCCGTTGAGATTTTGATTTGGGTCACATAAATGTGCACCCGAGTTTAAGAAGGTAAATTTATTAAACACGCGCTTAAAGCAACTGCGCGTTTGGACTTTGCGAGGGCCATGAAATTTACTAAATGGCACGCCTCGAGTTCTAAGGATTTTAATGTTAATTACATGAGGGCCAGACATTTAAGATTTTATTTAGCGCGGCGCACCTCAATTCAATTTTAAATGGTATTCGAACTAAAGTTTGGAGGGCCATAAATTATTTGTGTTATATAATATAGCTCACCCCCACTAATTAAAGAAGCTCAACTACCTAAACATCAATGGGTAGGATTCCACTATGGTTCAAGCTAGGATAATACATAATTGAAGCTGATCACTATGACGCAGAAGCAACAAAACAAAAAAAAAACAATTATGGACATTTCAAAATTTTGTACAGCCTAAAGGCAAATGTGAGAACATTATTTTGCTAGAAGCCAAAGAACACATATGCTAATTTGTTTGCCACTATACTGATATTGGCCATTCAAATGTGCTCTGGCTTTCTCCAGTGCTTTAATTTTAGGTCCCAATATACACTTTAGCAACCATCTAGCATACTGTGATAAAATGCTATGCCAGAGGAATGATTCTTAAATCTCCCAAACTCAGAACCAAATGAAAATGAACATCTTCAATACATGTCAGTATGCATACACTAACATACCCAAAAAATGTAAATCATGGATATTAAAAGCAAACAAGTTGATTAAACACTTAGCACGTTACAAAACAATATAGAGACTAAAAGAAATTAAACGTTCTTTCAAGTGTTCCCAAATAATATTTTTATGATCCCAGCATTCTATATCTCTATAACTACACAAAGCTCATAGATAAAGAATAAAATATTCTTAAGCCTTAACCAAATTCTTTCACAAATGCTTTTAGTACATAAGGCAAAAGACATAACAGAGAAAGAGAAATGCACTTTCTAGTTTTAAGACAGTGAATATGACTAAGAGAACTGATAGTTCTCTTCTAGCTATATCTATCAGTAAGTGCATATCAAATTAAACTACAGAAAGCAAATGTTAGAAATCAACTTCAAGAAAGGAATGGTCAAGTCATAGTTTCGATGCCAATTTTAGTTCTAAAACTTAAAAACAAAGCTTGTAACTCATTAACAGAATATTGGTCTTCATGATTCCTCTTTTTTTTAGTGCAATACACAATTAGCTCACCACTCAATAGCACACTGCTCACCTTCTAAACAGCTCAGATTTATCCAACAGTCAGATTCCAATTAAAGTTAACGGAATTTTACTCATTGTTTAGAATTAAATCTACACAAACACGTAGCAACAGATGAATTAACTTCAGAGAACAACTATGACATCACTATGGACTAGATATCATTTTTTTTAGTTTAAACCAAAATCGAAGTCAACAAGTCCAAATGAATAGCAGATTTATCCAAACAGCAATAAAAATAATAGATTCACAACCTGTCAAGCAATTCAAATAATTGATTTAAGAAAAGGTATATGATCTAATTTGTAGATGTGTACCTAATGCCTTGAGTTCATTTGAGTAATAATCAGCAACAAATAGCAAGATTTCAATCATTTCCTCTTGAACTTTCATTCAAAATAAGCCTTTGAATACAACTTGAATCAAAATCTAACAACGAACTCAAACCAAAACGAAAATCTGCTCACAGATAGGACCTCGAATGGAGAAGGAACTTCAACTCGAATACATCTTCAAACAAACTCCATATGGAAATCAATATCCAAATTGACAGAAGTAACAAAATACATGTGTGTGGCTTTTCCTTTTTAATGTGTGTGTGTGTTTCTCTTTTCCTTATGATTTTTAGAACCAGAAAATGATCTCACAAAGTGGGAAGATCAGAAAAGGACGGAGGAGGGTGCGAAGAAGACTATCGTTCAGGGGGGTTCCCCGTGGTGTATGTTGCGGCTGCCTTTTTTGAACTTTTTTTCAGGCATTATTTGTTTCAATTTCTTAACTCCCCCTTTTTGTATTTTTGTGTATGTATTTAATGTGATGGGGTGGAGAGTATTTTTGGGGGAAAAATATTTTGGAGAAGGTTTTGGGGGAAAAATATTTTGGGGAAGGTCTTTTGGGGGAAAAATTTAGTCTTTTCAAATGTTTGGCCAATTTGAATTTAAGAGCAAGACTTTTCACTTCCCTCTTCTTTTTGTTGTTCTTTTCTTTCTTTAATTAATTAAAAACCTAAACTAAATTCCTAAATTAATTCAAATTGTAAAATTGAGCTAATTATCTAACTATGTAAAAATGATCATTTTGTGTAATTTTTGATTAATAGCACAATTAACTCAATGTAATTAATTTCTAAATGCAAATTAAACCTAAGGTGGCATGAAATTAAAATGTGACACTTTTTTTTATGGTTTTTCTATGATTTTAAAAATATTAAAAATGCATGAAATGCAACTAAATAAAGAAAAAAAATACCTAAAATCAATTAAAATTATTTTGGTCTATTTTTAGGAGTTATTTTCATGTAGGGCAAAAATCACGTGCTCACAGTGACAATCCGGGGAGAGATCCTACTGCCTACGAATGCTGAGGGGGTGATGAAGGCAACCTTTTTCAAGGTAGTGTATGGCGATATTGGTTACAATATCATCCTGGGGATACCGTGGCTGCACAAATTGAAGGCTCTGCCATCAACATATCATCAGTTGCTGAAATTCCCAACTCACAAGGGAGTTAAACAAATTAGAGGTAACCAATTAGCAGTAAGGGAGATGAATGTAATCTCAGTCTCCAGTAGCAAAGGGAAGGAGCTCGCGACATAGCAATTACAGGAACCAACGCATACTCACGAGCCAAGCGAAATCAACCAGGGGGAAGATTTGTCGGAATCCTATTAGGTACTAAGGTATTTTCAATTACTGGAAGACATGGACGTAATCAAGTTTACAGAGGAGGAACATGAAAAAGTTTCATTGTTCAAAAAGTTCTTGGAAAGGAAGTTCCACTTGAGGAAATGACTACACCCCGAGCTCACATCCGGATTTATTGAATTCCTTAAATTTAATGTCCATTGTTTTGCATGGTTGCATGCGGATATGACAGGTATCCCGCTAGAAATGGCCATACACAACCTAAGTTTAGATCCTAGCATCCCTCCGGTAAAGCAGGAAAAACATGCTATTGCCGAGGTCAGAAACAAATTTGTCAAAGAAGAGGTAACTCGCTTGCTTGATATCGGTTCAATCCAAGAGGTAAAGTATCTTGATTGGCTAGCTAACATAGTAGTAGTTCCAAAGAAGAATAATAAATTACGCATGTGCGTAGACTATAAGGATTTAAATAAGGCATGCCCAAAAGACTCCTTCCCATTGCCAAATATTGATCAAATGATCGACGCAACGGCCAGGTACGAGTTAATGAGTTTCCTCGATGCATAATTTGGGTAAAACCAGATCAAAATCAACCTCGAGGATCAGGAAAAAACTTCATTTATCATGAATTTCCACACATATTGTTACAATGTTATGCCCTTAGGGCTAAAGAACGCCGGAGCCACTTATCAATGGATCGTGAACAAAATGTTTGATAAGAAAACAGGTAAAACCATGGAAGTGTACATAGATGATTTGCTTGTTAAGTCTTTGAATGCAGGTGATCATCTCAAACACTTGCAAGAAACTTTTGACATCTTAAGGAAGTATAACATGAAGTTTAACCCGAGAAGTGTGCGTTCGGGGTCAGCTCCGATAAGATCCTAGCATTCCTAGTGTCACAATAGGGGATCAAGGTCAACCTTGATAAAATCAAAGCTATCGAAGGCACCCTGGACCAACTATCAAGTGTAAAAGAGGTTCAAAGGCTAAAAGGAAGATTGGCTGCTTTAAGCAAATTCATTTCTAGGTCTTCAGAGAAATTCCATCATTTCTTCTCACTACTCAAAAAGAAGAACAACTTCGAATGGACCCTAGAACATCAACAGACTTTGAGGGATTTGAAAAGGTATTTATCGAGTCCTCTATTACTATCCAAATCGAAGGAAGGTTAAAAACTGTTGATCTACTTAGCAGTCTCGAAGGTTGTTATAAGTGTTGTTTTATTCGTGAGGACGAAGGTGCACAATCTCCTATTTACTACGGTAGTAAAATTTTTACCGAAGCAGAAACTCACTACCCGTATCTAGAAAAATAAGCCTTAGCCCCCGTAGTCGTCGCTCGAAAGCTAAGGCCTTATTACCAATGTCACCCGATAGCTGCGGTGACCACTTTTCCCCTGCGGAATATTCTTCATAAGACTAAACTCTCTGGTAGGCTGGCCAAATGGGTCTTCAAAACGAGCGAATTTGACATAAAATACGAAAACAGGACTACAATGAAGTCATGGCTAACTTTGTAGCCAATTTCAGTCCAGTACTTTTACTTCTAGCAACCAAAGAAGCAATAATGGTGTTAGAATCGACATCAAAAGTTTGGACCTTATTCACGGGTGGATCTTCTAATGAAGAGGTCTAGACTCGGTATAGTATTAACCACGCCTTCAAGGTAAACCCTAAGGCGGGCCATAAGAACTGTTCTTTTGACTAATAATGAAGTGGAGTATGAAGCTTTGATTATAGGGCTCGAATTGGCACAGGGACTGGACTCTGAGGTCATAAAAATCAAATGCGACTCCTACTTGGTGGTAAATCAGGTCTACGGGATCTTCAAAGCCAAGAAGGAACGCATGCGACAATGTAATGAAGGTTCAAGCACTGCTCGCTCGGTTTTGGGAGTAGTCAATCACGCATATCTCGAGGGAAGAAAATGCAGAAGCAGATGCATTAGCTAACCTTGGCTTGTCTACGAAAATGAAAGGATTGGACTCTGGTATTTTTGTACAGCTTATGCACTCGGTATTGGATGTAGACAACTATTACGAGGTAAACGCGACTAATTTGGTTTGGGACTAGAGAAACAAAATTATTGACTTTCTCGAACACGGGAGCTCAATGCTGGGAAGTTAGGTCCAACATGGGAAGGCCCTTACCGAGTTTTAGCTATCACCAGAAAAGGGTCTAATGAGTTGGAAAATCAAGACAGAGAAAAGCTACCAAGCAACTGGAACTAGAACACCTTAAAAGATACTATTGCTCATGAGCATCGCCTACACTGAAAATATGTGCTATACTCTTTTTGTCACGATCCCAGTTCACCCTCCATGAACTATCTTGGAGGCACCTAGTCTCTACGACTAGGTAAGACTAACAAATGCGGAAAAAGAAACAATTGCGGAAAGAAAGTAATTAGAAACCGAGATAACAAAGTTAAACGATGTTTAAGATGCCGCCTTCCATATAACAGTACAAGAATCTCAATTTAGCACTCCCAATATCTGGAACCCCATAAATCACAAGCTAAAAGATTACATAATAAGCTCAAACTCAAGAAATGTCTACCAACAAGGGAAATACATAAAGGGCTATACTAGTACTGATAAAAGAAAGGGACTCTTCGGTCTGATGACGTGGCAGATATACCTTGGAGTCTCTACAAAGCGCCTCAGCTCAAGCGTGATAAGGTAGATGAAGTACATGGATCTGCACATGAAAAACATGCGTAGGAAGGGCATGAGTACACCACAGCGGTACTCAGTAAGTGTCGATACTAACCTCGGTCGGGTAGTGACGAGGAAGGTCAGGGCCCTACTGAGGTTAAAGGAAATACAAGATATAAAAGTGTAGAATAAGATAGTACACCTAAGTGCAATAGTAAGAAGTAAAACAACAGCTTTAACAGAGACAAAATAACCATGGAAATAAATACAGCTCAACGCAGAGACAACAACCAGGGATCTCCCAGGATATCGTCCTGTAATCCCCAAATATAAATATCCAGTGGATCTCCTGGGTGCAGTCCGGTAGTCCAACTCATAATGCGCGAGGATCTACCGGAATCCCGATCCATAGTCCCATATGTAAATATCCAATACTGGGGAATCTATCGGGTGCAGTCCCATAGTTCCAATATAAAAGTGCAGGAGGATCTCCCGGAACACAATTCCTTAATCCCAAAGTAAACATATAAGGGGATCTACCGGGATTCCCGTAGTCCCAAAGTAAACACAAAGCAGCAACACGAAGAATACCCAATTCAATTCAAATTTCCATACCAAAATAAAACATGTATTTCTAGCCTAGCATGCTGCACATAATCCAAATAAGGCAATTTGAGCAAGTAAAGCAATTAAGTCAATCAAACATGCTTTCCTAGGTGAATAGCAGGCTTAAATTATTTGCAGTATGAATAGGAAAAAGGAAATCACATTTATAGTTACTTAAAGAATACGTATTTTCAACAATTAGCACAAGTACGAGAATGCACTCGTCACCTCACATACTAGGCATTTCAATTATCAACAAACCAAATCCTAAGGGGAGTTTCCCCCACATAAGGCGACACAAGCCACTTACCTCGAACCGACTCAAAAATCAACTTGAAACTACATCCTTGCCACGAGTGCTTGACTGCAAATGGCCCAAATCTATTCAATTCAATAATAATGTAAATATAGCTTCAAGTAACTGATTCCTCAAATAAATTCTTAGCTAATATGCAAATTAGGTAAAATGACCAAAACGCCCTCCGAGCCCATGTCTCGGAATCGAGTAAAATTTACATTTTCAGAATCCTCACATTCTCACGAGTCTAACCATACCAAAATTATCCAAATCCAATGTCAAATCCCTAATCAAAATTTGAAATTTAGGTCTAAGAACTTTTCCAAAATTTTCCCCAATTTCTCACCCCAAATTCGAAATCAGATGATGAATTCATGTTTAGATTAATGGGTTATAATCAAAAAAAGGAGTTAAGAATCATTACCCAATCGAAATCTCTGAAAATCCTTCGGAACCTCGCTCAAATCCAAGCTCTAGTTTTGATAAAAATTGCTAAACCCTCAACTTTGAAATATTCTGCCCAGATAATTCCTTTTTCGCGAACGCAGAAGGACCCTCGCATTCACAAATCACATCTTTGCTCGGTCGAGCCTTCATTCATCGCGAACAGGATGTCTATGTCGTGAACGCGATGACATCTTCCCTCCTCCTACGCGAACGCGGGACCATCATTGCGAACGTGTAGGTATAAGACCTCACTACCTAGTGAATGTGGGAACACCTTCGCGGACATGAAGCATCAAACCTCCACCAACTCTAGCTCCTATTTGCGAACGTGAGACCCCACTCGCGAATGCTAAGAAGGAAACCGGAACTGACCTGCTGCAATTTTTCTGCAATTCTCTAAGTCCAAAATATGACCTGTTGAGCATCCGAAACACAACTGAGGCCCCCGGGACCTCAACCAAACATGCCAACCAATCCTAAAACATCATTCAAACTTGTTCCAACCTTCGGAATGCTCAAAACAACATCAAAACACCAATTTAACATCAGATTCAAGCCTAAGAACTCCAAAAACTCTCAAATTACGCTTTTGATAAAAACTCTATCAAACCTCGTCCGAATGACCTGAAATTTTGCAAGCACGTCAGATTCAACACTATGTAGCTACTCCAACTTCCGAAATTCCATTCTGACCCTTAGATCAAAATCTAACAATCAAACCGGAAACTTTAAAAATTAAACTTTCGGCATTTCAAGCCTAAATAAACTTCGAACCTCCAAAACACAATCCGGACATGCTCCTAAATCCGAATAACCCAATGGAGCTGACGGAACTGACGAAATTCCATTCCGAGGCTGTCTTCACACAGCTACGACTACGGTCCAAAATTTAAAGCTTAAGCTCTCTTTTAGGGACTAAGTGTCCCCAAAACACTCTGAAACTCAAGATCAAACATCCCGGCAAAACAAAATAGCGGAAACAAACACGGGGAAAGAAGTTACTAGGGGATCAGGGCATAAATTTTTAAAATGATCGGCCGGGTCGCTACATCCTCCCACACTTAAATGTCCATTCGTCCTCGAATGAGCATAGAGACATACCTGAACTCCAAAAACTCTCAAATTATGCTTTTGACCAAAAACTCTATCAAATTACGCTTTTGATCAAAAACTCTATCAAACCTCGTCCGAATGACATAAAATTTTGCAAGCACGTCAGATTCAACACTTCGTAGCTACTCCAATTTTCGAAATTCCATTCCAACCCTTAGATCAAAATCTAACAATCGAACCGGAAACTTTAAAAATTAAACTTTCAGCATTTCAAGCATAAATAAACTTCAAACCTCCAAAACACAATCCGAACATGCTCCTAAATCCGAATCACCCAATAGAGCTGACGGAACCGACAAAATTCCATTCTGAGGTTGTCTTCACACAGCTACGACTACGGTCCAAATTTTAAAGCTTAAGCTCTCTTTTAAGGACTAAGTGTCCCCAAAACACTCTGAAACTCAAGATCAAACATCCCAGCAAAACAAAATAGCGGAAACAAACACGGGGAAAGAAGTTACTAGGGGATCAGGGCGTAAATTTTTAAAATGATCGGCCGGGTTGCTACATCCTCCCACACTTAAATGTTCATTCGTCCTCGAATGAGCATAGAGACATACCTGAAGTAGTGAAAAGATGAGGGTAACAGCTACGCATATCCTGCTTGGTCTCCGAAGCCGCCTCCTCAATCGGGTGACCTCGCCACTGAACCTTCACTGATGCAATGTTCTTTGACCTCATCTTTCAAACCTGCCTATCCAATATCGCCACCGGCTGGTCAAAATAAGATAGATCCTTATCCAACCGGACTGAACTAAAATCCAACACGTGCGACGGATCGCCGTGATACCTCTAGAGAACCGAAACATAAAATACCGGATGAACCCCTGCCAAGCTGGGAGGTAAGGCAAGCTCATAAGAAACCTCCCCAACACGCCTCAATATCTCAAAAGGGCCAATAAACCTCGGACTCAGCTTCCCTTTCTTCTCAAATATCATAACGCCTTTTATAGGTAAAACCCAAAGCAAAACCCGCTCTCCAGCCATATATGAAATATCACGAACCTTCCAGTCCGCGTAACTCTTCTGTTGTGATTGGGCTATACGGAGTCTATCCCGAATCACCTTAACCTTTTCTAAAGCATACTGAACCAAGTCTGTGCCCAATAATCTAGACTCACCGGGCTCAAATGAACCCATTGGGGATCTACACCGCCTACCATATAAAGCCTCATACGGTGCCATTTGAATGCTGGACTGGTAACTGTTGTTGTAGGCAAACTCTACCAATGGAAAGAACTGATCCCAAGACCCTCCAAACTCAATCACACACGCACGGATCATATCCTCAAGAATATGAATAGTGCACTCAAATTGTTCATCTGTCTGAGGGTGAAATGTTGTGCTCAACTCAACCCGCATACCTAACTCATATTGTACGGCCCTCCAGAACCGCGATATGAACTCAGTACCTCTATCTGAAATGATGGAAACTGGAATACCATGCAGACGAACAATCTCCTGTATATAAATCTCTGCCAACTGCTCCGAAGAATAGGCAGTACTCACAGGAATGAAATACGTGGACTTGTTCATCCGATCCACAATCACCTAAATGGCTTCGAACTTCCTCGAAGTCTGTGGGAGCCTAACTAAAAAGTCCATGGTGATCCACTCCCACTTCCACTCTGGAATCTTTATCTGCTGAAGCAACCCATCTAGTCTCTGGTGCTCATACTTCACCTGCTGACAGTTAATGCACCGACCTACAAACCCAACTATATCTTTCTTCTTCCGCCTTAACCAATAGTGCTGTCTCAAATCCCGATACATCTTCGCAGCACCCGGATGAACGGAATACCACGAACTATGGGCCTCCTCTAGAATCAACTCCCGAAGCCCATCAACATTGGGTACACAAACTTGACCCTACATTCTCAATACCACATTATCACCAATAGTCACATCTCTGGCATCGCCATGCAAAACCTTGTCCTTTATGACAAGCAAATGAGAGTTATCAATCTAACGCTCCCGGATACTATCAAACAAGGAAGACCGAGAGACCACGCAATCTAGAACTCGACTTGGCTCCGAAAGATCCAATCTCACAAGTTGGCTAGGTAAGGCCTGAACATCCATCACCATGGGCCTCTCTGCTGCTGATAAATAAGCTAAACTCCCCAAACTCTCTGCCCGATGGCTCAAATCATCGGTCACCACATTGGCCTTGCCCGGGCGATACAAAATAGTGATATCATAGTCCTTCAGCAGCTCTAACCACATAATCTGACGCAAATTAAGGTCATTCTACTTAAACAGATACTGAAAATCCAGTGATAAGTATAAATCTCACAAGGCACAACGTACAAATAATGACGCCAGATCATCAAGGCATGAAAAATAGCAGCTAACTCGAGATCTTGGACAAGATAATTCTTCTCATGTACCATCAATTATCTGGACGCATAGGTAATCACCCTATCGTCCTGCATCAATACCGCTCCAAGGTCAACCATCGAGGCATCACAATAGATAGTATAAGACCCCAAACTGGTAGGAAATATCTAAACTAGGGTTGTAGTCAAAGCATACTTGAGCTTCTGAAAGCTCTCCTCACACTCTTCCGTCCACTAGAACGGAGCACCCTTCCGGGTCAGTCTAGTCATAGGTGCTGCAATAGATGAAAACCCATGAACAAATCGACAGTAATAACCCACCAAGCAAAGAAAACTATGGATCTCTATAGCTAAGGATGGTCTAGGCCAACTCTACAGTGCTTCCACTTTCTTCGGATCCACCTTTATCCCCTCCCTAGATACCACATGACACAAGAATTTCACGGAATCCAACTAGAACTCACATTTCGAGAACTTTGCATATAATTTCTTCTCCCTCAAAGTCTGTAGCACTGTCTTCAAGTGTTGCTCATGATCTTCCCTGCTCTGGGAATATGCCAGGATGTTATCAATAAAGACAATAATGAATGAATCAAGATATGGCCGGAATACACTATGCATCAAATGCATAAAGGCTTCCGAGGCATTACTCAGCCCAAATGACATAGCAAGGAACTCGTAATGACCATACCGAGTTCTGAAGGAAGTCTTTGGGATATCTGTCTCCCGAATCTTCAACTGATGATAGCCTGAATGAAAGTCAATCTTAGAAAATACACAAGCACCCTATAACTGATCAAATAGATCATCAACACAAGGTAAAGGATAACGATTCTTCACTATAAACTTGTTCAATTGGCGATAATCAATACACATACGCATAGAACCGTCCTTATTCTTCACAAATAAGACAGGAGCACCCCAAGTTGATATACAGGGCCGTGTGAAACCCTTATCAAGTAATTCCTATAACTGCTCCTTCAACTCCTTCAACTTAGGAGGAGCCATACGGTACGGAGGAATAGAAATGGGCTAGCGCCCGACAACAAATCAATGCCAAAATCAATATCTCTATCGGACAGCATGCCCGGAAGGTCAGCTGGATACACATCAGAGAAATCCCATACTACTGGAACAGAATCAACTATAGGGGTATCAATATTGATATCTCTCACATAAGCTAGATACGCGTCATACCTCTTTTCAACCATACGCTGATCCTTAAGGAATGAAATAACTCTATTGAAAGTATGATCTAAAGTACCCCTCCACTGTACTCGTGATGATCTAAAGTACCCATCCACTGTACTCGTGGTACAACTGGCATAGCCAACATCATGGTTTTCGCGTGACAATCAAGAATAGCATAATGGGGCGACAACCAGTCCATGCCCAGAATAATATCAAAGTCTACCATGCTGAGGAATAACAAATTGGCTCTGGTCTCAAAACCACTATGAGCAATCAAACACGACCATTAAACGCAGTCCACAATAAAAGAATCTCCAATAGGAGTAGAAACATAAGCAGGAAAACTCAAAAAATCTTGAGATACACCCAAGTACGAAAAATAAGAAGACACATAAGAATAAGTGGAGCATGGATCGAATAGAACAGATGCATCTCTATGACTGACCATAATAGTACCTGTGATGACAAAATCGGAGGCAGAAGCCTCAGTACGGGCAGGAAGGGCATAGTATCTGGTCTAGAATCCCCCTCGAGGGTGACCTCTACCTTTTCGACCTCCACCTCTAGCTGGGTGAGAAGGTGGGGTAGTGACTGGTGTTGTGATCATAGCCTGGGAACTCTGCAGGGCATGTTGTGGCTGAGAAGTCTATGGAGGTGCATCTCTCCTAAGTATAGGGCAGCCCTTCACCATATGGCGTGTGTCACCACACTCAAAATAAGCTTTAGGAGGACGTGGTGGTTGTGACTCGCTCAGGCCAGGTCTGCTGCACTGACCACTGGAAGCACCCCGCGCAGGAGGCGCACTAGATACTGGAGGTGCATAATAAGGCTTCTGAGGTCTAGGTGGAGCTGGAATACCACTGGCAGCTAGAAGAGCTGAATGAACGGGGCGACCTACACAACCCCTACCGTGATGAGTTAAAGCTGGGGCACTGGCACCATAATAGTGGCCCGGCTCTCGAGACCTCTTGGCCTCCCTCTCCTCTTTGTCCCGAGCATGCATACCCTCTACTCTCCTAGAAATGCTCACCACCTGCTGATAAGAAATATCCATCTCCAACTCCCAAGCCAAACTAGACCTGATGCTGGGAATGAGCCCCTCAATAAATCGGTGAACCTTCTCGCGAACAGTAGAAAACAAAGCTAGTGCATGTCTAGCCAAGTCGGTAAAATGGACAGCATACTCCGAGACAGTCATAGTACCCTAGTGCAAATGCTCAAACTCTATGTGCCAAGCATCCCTGAGACTCTGGGGAACATACTCTCTCATGAATATATCTAAAAACTGAGCCCAAGTCAGGGGAGTTGCCTCATCCGGGATGTCTATCTCATAAGCACGCCACCACTGATAGGCGGCTCCTCAAAACTGGAAGGTAGTGAAGGAAACCCTGATCGATCCTGATATACCCAAGGTATAGAGGATGCAGTAGCACTCCTTTAGAAATCCAAGAGCATCCTCTAAGGCTAGTCCGCTGAATATAGGAGGCTGATACTTTTTGAACCTCTCATGCCTCATCTGCTCCTCCTCGAAAGCTACTGCCCCCTCCTCGGGCTATGCTGGGGCTACCAGTTGTACAGGAATAATCTCTGGGACCTGATCAACATGCACTCGCTGCTCAGGAGTGCGAGCCGGGATAGTCTATGCTCCTCCCCCAGCCTGAGATGTAGCTGAAGCAAGGGGGAGCAACCCTGCTGAGCTAGAGTAGTGTACATAGTCATAAACTGTGCTAGAGTCTCCTGAAGTGTTGGAGTAGTAGTAGTAGATGTATCAGGCATCTGTACTCTGGCTGCACCACGTGCGTTTCCTCTACCTCTACCCCGATCCCGGCCTATGACGGCTCCATTAGGGGGCGCGGGTGCCTGGTCATCTTGGGTAGTACGTATCCTCACCATCTGTGAGAGAATAAAAGACAGAAGTTTAGAATTGTCATATCAAAATCTCTCACGACACAAAAATCAAATGAAATGGAAGTTTTTTAACAGTTATATAGCCTCTCGTAAATAAGTACAGACGTCTTTTTACCGATCAACGTGAATCTAAATAACCAGCTTATGATTCATGACTCATATGAATCTAGAGCTATGATACCAACTTGTTACGACCCCAGTTCACCCTCTGTGAACTATCGTGACGGCACCTAGTCTCTACGACTAGGTAAGCCTAACAAATGCGGAAAAAGAAACAATTGCGGAAAGAAAGTAATTACCGAGATAACAAAGTTAAACAATGTTTAAGATGCCACATAGCATATAATAGTACAACAATCTCAATCTAACACTCCTAAAATCTGGAATCCCATGAATCACAAGCTAAAAGAACATAATAAGCTCTAACTCCAGCAATTTCCACCAACAAGGGAAATACAGAAAGGACTATACTAGTACTGAGAATAGAAAGGGACTCTTCATTCTACGAACGTGGAAGATATACCTTGGAGTCTCTACAAAGCACCTCGCCTCAAGCGTGATAAGACCGAGTGAAAGTACCTGGATCTGCACATGAAAAACATGCGCAGGAAGGGCATGATTGCACCGCAGTGTTACTCAGTAAGTGCCAAGCCTAACCTCGGTTGGGTAGTGACGAGGAAGGTCAGATCCTTACTGAGGTTAAAGGAAATACAAGATATAATAGTGTAGAATAAGACAGTATACTTAAGTGCAACAGTAAGAAGTAATACACGATAGAAGAACAACAACAACTTTGATAGAGACAAAATAGCCACGAAAATAAATACAGCTCAACACAGAGATAACAATCGGTGATCTCCCAGGATACCATCCTGTAGTTCCCAAATATAAATATCCAGTGGATTTTCTAGGTGCAGTACTGTAGTCCAACTAATAATGCACAGGGATCTACCGTAATCCCGAATCTGTTGTCCTAAATATAAATATCCAGTATTAGAGGAATCTACCGGGTGCAGTCCAGTAGTTCCAATATTAAAGTGCAGGGGGATCCCCCGGAATACAATTTCGTAGTCCCAAAGTAAATATATAGGGGGATCTCCCGGGATACCGTCCCGTAGTTCCAAAGTAAACACATAGTAGCAACAGGAAGAATACTCAATTCAATTCAAATTTACATACTAAAGTAAAACAGGTATTTCTATCCTAGCATGTTGCACATAATCCAAATAAGGGAATTTGAGCAAGTAAAGAAATTAAGTCAATTAAACATGCTTTCCTAGGCTAATAGTGGGCTTAAATTACACGCGGTACGAACTGGAAAGAGGATATCACATTTATAGTTATTTAAAGAATACGGATTTTCGACAATTAGCACAATTACGCACTCGTCACCGCACGTACTAGGCATTTCGATTATCAACAAACCAAATCCTAAAGGGAGTTTCCCCACACAAGGTTAGACAAACCACTTACCTCGAACCGGCTCCAAAATCAAATCGAAACCACGTTCTAGCCACGAGTGCTCGACTCCAAATGGTCCAAATCTATTAAATTCAATTACATAATGCAAATATAACTTCAAGTAACTGATTCCTCAAATAAATTCTAAGCTAATACGTAAAATTAGGTAAAATAACCAAAATGCCCTCCGGGCCGATGTCTCGGAATCGGGTAAAATTTCTATTTTCAGAATCCTCATACTTTCACGAGTCTAACCATACCAAAATTATCCAAATCCAATGTCAAATCCCCAATCAAAACTCGAAATTTAGGCCTAAGAACTTTTCCAATTTTTTCCCCAAATCTGAAATTAGATGATGAATTCATGTTTATATTAATGGGTTATAAGCAAAAAAGAGTGAAGAATCATTACCCAGTCGAAATCTCTAAAAGGCTTTCGAAATCTCGCTCAAATCCGAGCTCCAAGCTCTAGTTTTAATAAAAATGGCTAAACCCTCGACTTTGAAATTCTATATTCTGCCTAGATAATTCCTTCTTCGCGAACGCGGAAGGACCCTCGCATCAAGAAACACAACTTCGCTTGGTCCAGCCTTCCTTCATCGCGAATGCAATGACATCTTCCATCCTCCTACACGAACGCGGCACCATCATTGTGAACGCATAGGTATAAGACCTAACTGCCTCGCGAATGCGGGAACACCTTCACGAATGCAAAGAATTAAACCTTTACCAGCCCCAGCTCCTCTTCGCGAACGTGAGACCCCACTCGCGAACGCGAAGAAGGAAACCAGAACTGACCTGCTACAATTTTTTTGCAATTCTCAAAGTCCAAAATATGGCCCGTTGAGCATCTGAAACATACCCGAGGCCCCTGGTACCTCAACCAAACATGCCAACCAGTCGTAAACATCATTCAAACTTGTTCCAACCTTCGAAACACTCAAAACAACATCAAAATACCAATTTAACATCAGATTCAAGCCTAAGAACTCCAAAAACTCTTAAATTATGCTTTCTATCAAAAAGTCTATCAAACCTCGCCCGAATGACCTAAAATGTTGCAAGCACGTCATATTCAACACTATGAAGCTACTCCAACTTCTAGAATTCCATTCCAACCCTTAGATAAAAATCTCTCTAGCGAATCGGAAACTTCAAAAATTCAACTTTTGGCATTTCAAGACTAAATAACCTACGGACCTCCAAAACACAATCCGAACTTGCTCCTACACCCGAAATTACCCAACGGAGCTAACGGAAACGATGGTATTCCATTCCTAGGCCGTCTTCACACTGCACCAACTACGGTCAAAATTTTAAAGCTTAAGCTCTCTTTTAGGGACTAAGTGTACCCAAAACACTCACAAACTCAAGACCAAACATCTCGGAAAAACAAAATAGCAGAAACAAATACGGGGAAAGCAGTTAATAGGGGATTGAGGCGTAAATTTTTAAAATGATTGCCAGGTCGTTGCACTTTTTCCCTTCGTCCAGCTTTTTACCAATTGGGTTTTTCTAGAAAGGTTTTAATGAGGTAGCAACGGAAATCATACTATGAAAGAATCTTGAGCAATAAGACCTTTAAATGACAAGGCACACAAGTAAGGAACCACTTGTCACGACCCAAAATCCACTAGTCGTGATGGCAATTAACCCAACCCGCTAGGTAAGCCAGCTAATAACTATTCAATTCCAATAAAGTCAGTTAAACCATTAAATAGAGAAGTTAACTAAAATTTATACATTCCCCAATGACTTGTAGTACAAATCATGAGCTTCTAAGAATAGAGTTTACAAAACTGAAATGAAGTAAACAGGGTTTTATAATGTAAGGCTACAATAAACCAAAGGCAGCTACAGCAGGAACGCAGGTACATCTTTAAGTCCATCTGCCATCAAACACAACAACCTCAGCAGCCAACAACTGCACGCAATGTGCAGAAGTGTAGTATCTATCACACCTTCTTTTTCCCACACCCCGGAGTAGTTATAAGGGAATTTTTTCCAATTTAAGTGACAATCAAAACGAGATTATTCATTTAATATCAGAGTTGCCACTTGGGATAATTTATGGTGTCCCAAGTCACCGGTTTAAATCCCAAATCGAGGAAAGATTTGATTGTATTATACAGTCTGCGAACACAGAAATTCGGGTAAGGAATTCTGTTAACCCGAGAGAAGGTGTTAGGCACTCCCGAGTTCCCTGGCTCTAGCACGGTCGCTTTGATCATACTTGTCTTGACTAATTGTCTAATTACTGATTTTAGAAACCTATGTGCATTTACCTTTCACCGCTTTTTAATTAAGAAAATTATCTTGAAACGGGTCACGCCTACGTGTACCCGTTTGTTTGGAGCGTCAAAAATTATGTCACGCGAACATGTCCACAATTAATAACACTTTATTATTATTAAGAAAGTTTGGCCGAAGTTGCACGAGCGCATACTGCGATTTTATTTTTAGAAATCGTAATCATATCATGCGAACGTGTCCACGATCACAATGATATATTAAATGGGCCTAAAGCAAATAAGATCATTTTTCATTGTTATATCTAAGTTATGAAATTAATACGAGAGCCATGTATGATTAAATTCTCGATGGCACACCTCGGCCTAAAGAACTACATTTAATTAAAGAGGACTATATTAATAACACATTTATTTTTGGAAAAGTTGGTCGAAGTTGCATGAACGCATACTCCAAACTGTTTTTAGAATCGTAATCATGTCACGCGAGCGTGTCCACAATCACAACGATATGTTAAACGCGCCTAGAGCATTCTATCATTTTGTCACTTTATCAGAAAATGAGGATCACTACTATTGGCGACTGAAGTAAAACATCGCCTGTAGTATTAAATCGTAAATTACTCATTAGACAAAAGGACCTTTCTTGGTATTGATAGCATCCAAAGTTCAGCAACTGTAATCTAAGGCATGTCTAGCTCCACAGAGCTTAAAGTTTAATCCCAAATGATTTATATTCTTAACATGGACTCCAACCAAATAAAGAACTAAAATATCGCATTAAAACTGAACTCCTGATCAGTTACTTCAATCATATATCATTTGAATTCCAACATTCATAAACAAGAGTGAGGAAAATTACTAAAACAAAAGGAATTTAGCACTCAATTTGAGATCAAACACAAAGAAACAACTTAATCGAATATGTGCATATTCATTAAAATTAGACAAACAAAGCAATCAATAAAATACCTACATTGAGCTAATTAAATCTGCAAAGGAGAAGCCAACGAAATAGAGATGAACCTGAAGTTTATACAGACTGAAACGAAACAACAATTACAGTCGGACATCGACATGGCTTCGAACAGAATTAGCATGAACCAAATCGGAACTTCAGACTGAAACCTTCAACGGCGACCTCCAACTCGATTCAAACTCAAAATTGGCTCCAAACATCAAGTAAACCCCATGTTACAGAAAACTGAGAATCAAATCGAAAATGGAGAAGAAGAATTTCTTTTTACTATTTTCGATTTCTCTGTTCCTGTCTGCTTACTCTAGCTCTAAGCTTGTTCCCTCACTCTGTTTGTGTGTGTGCGTCTGTTCTCCGGAGGTCTACTGGTTCAGTGAAGGTGGCTGGAGATGGGCTTAGCCGACGGGTTTGGGTGGAAACAGCGGAAAGGTTCAGTCGCTGGTGTTGTTTGTGAGGTGTTGCAGTTGTTGGAGTTTGGGGGGTTTGTGAATACGATGAAGTTTTAGGGGGTAGGGAGGGTCCTCGTTGGTGTGCTCCGGCGAGTTCGCCACTGGTGAGGAGAGAAAGAGTGAAGGGTAGTTTGGGATGGGGATGGAGGAGACGAGTTGAGAGGGTGGGGCTTTCTCTAAAAATGGCTGCAACTTTTTTATTAGAGATTAGGTGTTATTTTTCCGAGTCTTCATTTTTATTGTGTATTTTTGTGTGTCTTTGTTGATTTAGGCGTTAGCCTATATGTAGAGTCTAGGTTTAGGTTATTTGTTGTATTTTCAGCTTATTGCTCTTAGGTCCTTAGGATTTATTTTATTTATTTTTTTGTTCCAGAGAAGAGTCTAGAACGGTCCCTAGAGTTAGCTTAATTGGTATTGGGTATTAGGCTTAATGGGCTAATCCGAATTGGGCCTAAAAATGGGTCACTTGAACCCAAATTTTATTCTTTCTCCGCGAACGAGCCTAAAAACATGATCTCCTTTATTAATTAATCCTATTTAAGTAAAATAACCACAAAAATAAGAATGTGGCCGTTAAAAAAAATTATTTTTGGTATTTTTCAAGATTAAAAATGACTACAAAATATTAATGAACCTATTTTTTGTAATTTTTATTTTCTTGTAATAAAATAAAGTAAAAGAGTCAAAATTAGTTGAAATAAACATATTAGGTCTAAATTAAATATTTATGTGCTAAAATATAAAAATCTTGGGGAGGGTCAAAAATTACATGTCTACAGCTGCCCCTCTTTGACTGGAAAGACAAAGTATTTTCAGACAAAGAACGACTAGACAAGTTTTATGACCTGACCCTTATTTGGAGAGACTAAAACTAAGAGAAAGGGGAATGTGACCGAGCCCTAGTATTTGATCTGCCTACATATCCTTGGCTATAAAGGAATCAGGCCACGTGTATTTCAGAAGTAAGTGAGATGATGGAGTATGCCGAGGTGAAGAGCCGGTCGAGGTGCCGTTCCGCCGAGGTTCTGGTCCTCGATTCTGTTATTACATCCAAAATCAAAAAATGAAAAAGACTAGCTAAGCTTGTCAACTACGAGTTACGAGATTCCTATCTATATCTTCTGAAGCTTGATCTTGAGTCTTGAATGGTTCTTCATGCAAACTGTAGATTTAAACCTTGGCGCTTGTTAGCTGTAGGTGCTAGCTCATACTTCTTTAGCCTTTCGGATCAAAATCGGACACACCATGCTTGTGATTTCAGCCATGTCTTGAGCAGTTCACATCTTTCATCAACTTCTATATCTGGATTCACTTCTTGCCTTTCCCCTTTTTTAATTCTGGATTGTGACTAACTTCCGTTGATCATCTCGGACTGTTGAGTTGCATTCTTTCCACGAGATTCTTTCATTACTGACTCGAAATGCATTCTAAAGTGAATTTTCTTATTCTCCAGGTAGGCACCTGATTGCCAATACTTGCACTGCTTATCCTTGAAACTTGAAATGCTTCCCTTTGTTCTCCAGGTGGGCTCTTAATTGCTGAACTCCTTCGAACTTTGCTGCTTTTCCTTTGTTCTCCAGGCGGGCGCCTGATTTCCAACACTTGCAATGCTTCTTCTTGAATTGCTTCCCTTTGTTCTCCAGGTGGGCTCCTGATTGCTGAACTCCTTTGAACCTTGCTGATTTCCCTTTGTTCTCCAGGTGGGCTCCTGATTTCTGAAATCCTTTGAAACTTGTAGCTTTCCCTTTCTTCTCCAGGTGGGCTCCTGATTTCCAACACTTGCACTGCTTTTCCTTGAACTGCTTCCCTTTGTTCTCCAGGTGGGCTCCTAATTGCTGAACTCCTTTGATCCTTGCTGCTTTCCCTTTGTTCTTCAGGTGGGTGCCTGATTTCCAACACTTGCACTACTTTTCCTTGAAACTTGAATTGCTTCCCTTCATTCTCCAGGTGGGCTCCTGATTGCTAAACTCCTTCAAACCTTGCTTCTTTCCCTTTGTTCTCCAGGTGGGCGCCTGATTACCAATATTTGAATTATATTCCTTCCTCCGAAACTTGAATTGTTTTCCTTTTATTTTCTAGGTGGGCGCCTTATAGCTGAACTCGGCCCGTTTTCCTTTGAAATTGCTTTCTCTTGAAACTTGAATTGTCTTCCCTTGTTCTGCAAGTGGGCGCCTGATTTCTGAAACTTTCTGTGTTCCCTTGTTTTCCATGTGGGTGTCTGCAATCAAAACAAACAAAACAAATGAAATTTTCTTCCCCAGTTTGCACTAGGAAGAGTTGTGAGTTGTTAGCAAAATTGTAAACCACTTACACTATTGATGCAATGATGAGAGTAAACTAAAGACTAGACTAGGATGTGCGTCTCCTATGAGTAAAACCAAGAAACTTTGACTAGCAAATGCGTCTGCTAAAATAAAACCTGAATGAACCAAACTAGGAAGTGTGTCTCCTAGGGGTGAATTTAAATTACCAAGACTAGGAAGTACGTCTCCTAGGGGTGAAAACTTCAGTGACTAAAAATAGAAAGTGCGTCTCCTATGAATGAACTCTCAAATTATGAAGTGTGTCTCGTAAAAGAATAACTTGAAAGACCTTGATTAGGAAGTGCATCTCCTATATGTAAAACTTCAATGAACCAGACTAGGAAGTGCATCACCTAAGGCCGAACTTAAATGACCCAAACTAGGAAGTGCATCTCCCAGGGGTGAAACCTAAATTTAGGAAGTGCATCTCCTACAACAAAATGTAACTTGTAAACCCAGACTAGGAAGTGCGTCTCCTAGGGGTGGAACTTCAATGACTCAGACTAGGAATTGCGTCTCCTATGAATGAACTCTCAATTTAGGAAGTGCGTCTCCTATGGGTAAAACTTCAATGACTCAAACTAGGAAGTGCGTCTCCTACGAATGAAATCTCAATTTTGGAAGTGCGTCTCCTACAGGTGTATCCTGAAAGACCCAGGCTAGGAATTTCTTCTCCTAGGGGTGAAACTTCAATGACTCAAACTAGGAAGTGCGTCTCCTATGAATGAACTCTCAATTTAGGAAGTGCGTCTCCTATGGGTGAAACTCAACTTAAGAAGTGCGTCTCCTAGGGGTGAAACTTGAATGAGCCAAACTAGGATGTGCGTCTCCTAGGGCCGAACTTAAATGACCCAAACTAGGAAGTGCGTCTCCTACAACAAAATATAACTTGAAAATCCAGACTAGGCAGTGTTTCTCCTAGGGGTGATGTGTGATCTTCTCAATAGCCTTTGCATAAGCAGAATTGGGGCATTACACCTAAAAATTTCAAGCTTCCAAGTTTTGATATGAACATAGCTTCCGTCCATGTTTCAAACAAAGAAAACTTGTGAGTTTAAACATGGTGGTTAGTTTATGGCCTTGACTTTGTGGCGATTGTTCCTTCACTTGCCATGATAACTTTAATTTCTCCTTGAAAGACATTGCTTGCTTATTGACTAACCAATTTCTCTGTCACCCTTATCACAGAAAATACCTCTGCTCCGTTCAGACCAAATACCCTCTATCTGTTGCATTGATCATGAACTGACATTTATCGAACCTTTGCACTTAACATGAATCCTAGAGCACATTGATTGTTTCTAACTCAGCGCGCATACTGTTCTTTCCTGACTTATGTTGCTTTGATGTGCTAGCCAGACTCCGCTTTGTGCAATTGGAAAGCTAGTGGCAAATTTTGAAGTCATTTCTCACTTGTTCAGACCAAACAGACTGAAGAAGAGGAAGTAAATAAGACAAAATGAAACAAAGTAAAAGACAATGGAAAGATATGATTCCTAACAAAAAAAACTACAAAATAGAAACTTATCAGATATGGATACTAACTCTAATGACCATGACATGAACCTTTGTATTAAGTGGCCTAATTTGTCAAGCAAGCCTGATATTCAACTCTTGTTATACCCCTAAATCGTGAAACTGGGCTTCAATGCTCCATTTTATCCAATCTGATTCACAATCCTCATTCGACTTGTAGTGCCCGAAGGTTTTTCACCATCAAGCCTCTCTCATTTTGTTCTTTCTCTCAACTTACCGTCGCCTTATGGTGCCTGTGAATGTTTTCACCGATAAGACTCTCTCATTTTATTTTCCTTGTGTAGAACGGAGTGTTGCCCCTGATGTGAATCATACCTCCAACTCGCTTGCCTTGGCACTACTCAAAGATTGATCGGAACGTCTTTCTTTGGACCGTACTGTAGGCTTTTGGATAGGATTCGAAAGAAAGAGTATCATAAAGGCTCAAAAACAGCTTAAAAGGGTTCAAAATTACAACTTTTGGAATCAGATCTCTTACAAGAACCACAACTTCTACCCCAGGACTTTTAAATTTTTATTTTGATGGGACCGAACCGTGAGGCTGCCTATGTATCCTTAAAAGGAATCAGGTCGAACGTAGTTCGTGACATAGGAATTGCTTTGTTTTGTACTTTTATCTCTCTTTTTTTTCTACTTTTTTCTTCTCTTTTCTTTGCTTTACTCTTTTTTCATTTTTTCTTTCTCTTTTTCTCTTCTTTTTTTCTCTTTTTTTTTGTTCTGTATCATATTCCTAACCTTTGCTTCTGATTCCAAAAGAGGGATATCATAGAAAATAAATAGGCTCAAAGGGGTAACAATGGATAAAGTGTTTAGATATCAGAACAAAATGCCTTCATCATTCCAATCTTCAAAACATGCCAAGTACAAACAAACACAATTTAAATTAAAGAAATCATACATAATATCTTTTGACTGCATCAGAATTAATAGCCATGTCTACACATTAGCCTTCTATGTCTGTTAAATACAATGCACCATTGGACAATACTCTCGTTACCATGAACGGCCCCTGCCAATTTGGGCCAAACTTGTCTTTAGCTTCAACCTGATGCGGCAAGATGCGATTCAATAGTTCTTTATGTTCTATCTGCCTAGTTTCACACAATTCGGGCTTGGAGTGATCTAAAAATGCCTTTACTTATTTACCTCAAATGCCCATATCATCTTCAAAATTATTTCATTGCTTCCTAATTAAAATAACTTTTTAACACTAGGCTGAGAATTATGCAAGCATGTCATGTCACTAGATTCGACAGGGAAAGAACTACAAAAGGAAAAAAGAACTAAACGAACACTGACTAGAAATAACAAAAAATAGAAAATTATATTAGACTGATGGTGAAAGGGTTTGAACAACAAAACAAGTAAAATAAGCTGGGGTTACAACCTTGGAACAAAACCAGACAACACTAAACGAGCTACCATGACTAAACAAACTAGGTAAAACAAAAGGATAGAAGGGTTTGATTGACAAGACAATATGCAGATTACAACCCTGAAAATAACCCGGACAACAGAAATGACAACAAAATAAACTGTAAGACTCCTCTCTAGCTAGCCAAGAGATGGAGCGTCTTTCCAATTACCAAGCACGGCATCTCAGCCACTAGATTCCATATCAATATTGCCAGGACCATTAACAACTTCAATATCATTAACTTCAATCAGCAAGTTCCCAAGAGGATTCACATGCTCCTTGTCACTGTCATTAATCACAATTACCCCTTCTTGAATTATTCTTTCTATTTCCCTTTTCAAAGCACGACAATCTTTAATGCTATGCCCTTGGAAGTTAGAGTGGTACATACATCGTACAGTAGGATCAAAACCTTTTGCATATAGGTCTAGAGTATAGCCAAGGAGCGGCTCAATCAGGCCAGAATGCTTTAACTTTTCAAACAAGCTTGTGTAGCACTCCCCAATTGACGTGAACCTATTTCTTTGCCTTTGTTCCCCTCCCTGGCCCTATTTTCTAGGGTTGTTGGGTGCTCGCAAATGTTGTGAAGGAAAAAATGCATTATGTGGTGTTGGCGCTCGCCATAGGGAGTGACCTGGTGGTTGGATAGATGACCGGAAATTATTCAGAGGATAATAATGAGGTGGATTATATGGAGCTCCGGGAAAGGTTTGGGATTGGAGTTGAGGCTGGGTATATTGGTAAGGCAGACCCTTTGGTCCATGTCGTGACTCTTAAACAACCATGGCAACATCATCAAGTTCCTTCTGACCCAACAAGCTTTCTGTGTCGTTATGAATTGCTTGTGGTATGGCTATTAAAGCAGAATAGCTCATGATCATGCTAGACTTCAGCCCATCTTCTACCATTTCTCCCATTTTTACCACATCATTAAAAGGCCTACCCACAACCGAGATCAAATGCCCAAAGTAAATTGGCTCTTGAGCTTGAAGAAATTACTCGACCATCTCTTTTTCTTCCATCGGGGGACTGACTCTAGCAGCCTGCTCTCTCCATCTGAGTCCTTATTTCCTAAAGCTTTCATTAGGCTTCTTTTCCATCTTGGTGAGGGACATGCGATCAGGGACAATTTCTATATTGTACTGGAAGTGCATGGTAAAGGCCTGATCCATATCATCCCACGTGTATCACCTGTTATCATCTTGGTGGGTGTACCACTCCAGAGCTGCCCCACTCAAACTCTGACTGAAATACGCCATCAATAATTTGCCTTTCCCACTTACGCCTCTCATCTTACTGCAGTAACCTCTCAAATGGGCCACGGGATCTCTGTGCCCGTCATACAAATCAAACTTTGGCATCTTAAACCCAGCAGGCAATTGGATGTCAGGAAACAAGCACAAGTCTTTGTAAGCCACGCTCAATTGGCTCCCTATACCTTTCATGTTTCGTAAAGACTGCTCTAAGATTTTTACCTTCCTGGATATCTCATCTTGCTCCACTGTCATACCAGGCTTTTTAGTTTCACCAGGAGCCTCAAAATGAGGAGCGTGAGAGTATGCATCCGAGACTTTGAAAGTTGGTTCTGAAGCATAGTGTTGGGCATCGGGGACTTTGAACACAGTCTCGTTAGAGGATCGAGGAAAAATAGCTGGAGGAGGAGCTACAAGAGCATGAGTGGCCAAAGGAGCGGGATATGATGTGCTTTTGGCGGGTAAAGTGTGAAAAGGTTGTGGGGAGATATCAGCAGCAGTGGGAATCTGGATTTCTGATAGTGGTGGGATAGTTGTAGGGTTTTCAGTGTAGTTAGCAGGGAACGAAGGTGGAGGATGCCCCCTGATCCAAGACTGATACATTGTTGTCATCTGTTGTTTCAACATTTGGACCTCCCCTTTCAATTTAGACTCCGACTCCACAAATTCCCTCGACTGATCAACAACTCTTGTGTCAAGGTCTTTGCTAGCCATGGCTACCTTGCTTTTTGACTTTGTGTTGTATGGATGAGTTACCTTAAGAACCACAAACCAACCACCTTTCTGCTCAATGGAGATAACAAAAAAGGAACAAAATGAGGTCATCACGTTAACGTTAGGGCATTTAACAGCTACAAATATCACATTGTATACAATGCACCTAGCAACAATTAACAATTCAAAAATGACTTCGAGGGTCACAAGGTCACTTGGCATCATCCCAATTTGTTCATTTCAGTCTACTCTTTTTTTTCTTTTCTGGTACTTCTTGGCTTGCTCATTTTCCTTCCTTTTTTTTTTTCTAATTATCACTCTTTTATTTTCTTTCATTTCTCACATCCCACAACTTCATTTTTTTTTCTTTTTTTCTCTTTTTTTCTTTTCTTTTTCTTTTTCTTTTAATGATAAAAAATGATTCGATCGAACCCTATGTAGGTTGCCTACGTATCATGAAGCCACATGAATCAGATCTTTGCGTAGTTCGGGAAGATCGAGAATAAAGTAAACAAACTAACGTTCTCATTTTCTTTTTCTTTACCTTAATGAATACTCTGATGAGAAATTATTAAGGAAAACCTCTAGAAGAGAAAAATATTTTTTTTGATTTTTTATTTTTATTTAGGAAAGAAGTCTAAAAAATAAACCAAAGAAAACTATGTTGAATTTTCATTTGATATCCCTGAAGAAAGATTTCAAAACAAGAAACGAACAAGATAAGAAAATATTTTTGGATTTCAGTTTTTGATTACCTAAGGAAGAAACTTTAAAGATAAACAAAAGATAAAGTATGTTTTTTTTCTATGTACAACATCCTAAAGTTCTAGTGAAAATAAAAAGGATTATTTTTTCATTTTTAATTAATTTTCCGAAGAAAAACCTCAAAAGAAAATCTTTTTTTGATTTTTGGAATTAATACCTTAAAGAAACTTTTTAAAGAGGTACTAAAAGAAAATTTTTATTTTTGAATTTTTAGTCTTGATATACCAAAGGACATATAAAAGTAATTTTTTATTTCTATATTAATTCAATAAAGGAAAACCACTTCAAATAATTTTTTTATTCCTAGATTTAATATTCTAAAGAAAACTTCTAACGGAAATATAAAATGTGAAACCTCTTCTTTTTTTGGATTTTGATTTATAATACATTTTTCAAATGCAAAATAGAAATTACAATAATAAAAAAATTCGACATTATTGTTCAAAACTAGAAAGTAAAAGACGACATAAAAAACAGACTCAAAACATAAAAAATAAATTTTAAAAAAACATCTTCTTAAGCAACTCCTGATCCTGACTGGATGGTCTCGAGGAGTCTGTCATGCTCAAACTCCGGTAAGTAGATCCACACATGTATGGTAAAAATTCAAACCAACACTATATGAGACAATAACACTCCCTATTGGACGCATGCAAGACATGATTGAGGCTATTTTTGCCAAATGGTTTATGTGATCAAAAGGTGGCTAGAAGTGCAAAATTTGGCTAAGACACCACAAAGCCAAGAAACTAAGATTCACTAGGAAGACCGGACCATATGTGGGTTGCCTACGTATCATGCCCCGAAAGACGAGAATCAGGTATGCGTAGTTCGGGCAGATTGGATACGGGCGGGGAATTAAAAAAACAACTGATTTTCTTTCCTTTTTTTTGGAAAATGATGGGAAAATGCAAAATCTTTATGGATTTTTCATATATCTTTTTTTTTGGTCTTTTTCTTAAAAGAAATGTGAAAGAAAAAGATAATTTAGCCCTACTTGCTTTATTTTCACACTTTCCCTCTTTTTTTTTCTTTTTTTCCCCAACTATCATTTGTCCGTCAAATGACCATTTTACCCTTGAGAAAATACAACATGTAGCACATGGATGCATCAATATGGTCTGTTATTTTGGGTATACATGTCCTAGACGGACCCAACCCCTGTGTTGAGTCCCCTAAGTCAAATGCACATGATGCAAACAAACGTTCCTATTAGGGATCTAGAATAAGGTTATGTTCTTCTATGTTTAAATCCTGGGGTTGTGTTCTAGATTTGGGTTACCCGAGCGCACAACTGGGGCCGAAGAGGGGGCAACGTACTGGGAGCAATAAAGTCTATCTGGCCTTGTTGTTGGCCCAGCCTCGTTCTATTTGGTATAATTTTCTACAGAAAAAGCAGGCCACGCGGACGTGTGCACCATTTTCAGAAGACTCAGAGGGGTGGCGTAAGAAGATAGTTATATACAATTCAAATAATATTAAAGCGGTAAACAGATAGCATTTAGCACAAAAGATTCACAGAATACAGTAATATTAACAACAAAAAAAGCCAAGAAAAATCACATTAACAAGCTCGAATTCTTGAACCCTCAACCAGAAGTTCTGGGTTCTTGTCCCCAGCAGAGTCGCCAGAGCTGTCACATCTCCTTTTTCCTACACCCCGGAGAGAGTATAAGGAAGTTTTTTCCCATTTAAGTGACAATCGAAATTGGATTATTCATTTAAAATCAAAATCGCCACTTGGGATAATTTATGGTGTCCTAAGTCACCAGTTTAAATCCCGAATCGAGGAAAGATTTGACTCTGTTATATAGTCTGTGAACACAGAAATATGGGTAAGGAATTCTATTAACCCGGGAGAAGGTGTTAGGCACTCCCGAGTTCCGTGATTCTAGTTCGGTCGCTTTGATCATACTTGGCTTGACTAATTGTCTAATTACTGATTTTGGAAACCTATGTACATTTACATTTCACTGATTTTTAATTAAGAAAATTATCTTGAGATGGGTCACGCGTACGTGTACGCATTTGTTTGGCGCGTCAAAAATCATGTCACACGAACGTGTCCACAATTAATAACGTTTTATTATTATTAAGAAAGTTTGGCTGAAGTTGCACGAACGCATACTCCGATTTTTATTTTTAGAAATCATAATCATGTCACGCGAATCCACGATCACAATGATATATTAAACGGGCCTAAAGCAACTACGAGCATTTGTCATTGTTATATCTAAGTTATGAAATTAATACGAGGGCCATGTACAACTAAATTGTAGATGGCACACCTCGGCCTAAAGAACTACATTTAATTAAAGAGGACTATATTAATAACATATTTATTTTTGGAAAAGTTGGTCGAAGTTGCGCGAACGCATACTCTGCATTATTTTTATAATCGTAATCATGTCACACGAACGTGTCCACAATCACGACAATATATTAAACACGCCTAGAGCATTCTATCATTTTGTCACTTTATCAGAAAATACGAATCACTACTATCGATGACTGAAGCAAAACATCGCCCGTAGTATTAAATCGTAAATTACTCGTTAGACAAAAGGACCTTTCTTGGTATTGATAGCATCCAAAGTTCACCAACTGTAATCTAAGGCATGTCAAGCTCCACAGAACTAAAAGTTTAATTCCAAATGATTTAACTGCTTAACATGGACTCCAACCAAATAAAGAACTAAAATATCATATTAAAATTGAACTCATGATCAGTTACTTTTATCATACGTCATTTAAATTCCAACATTCATAAAATTACTAAAACAAAAGGAATTTAGCACTCAATTTGATCTAACACAGAGAGACAATTTAATCGAATATGTGCATATGCATTAAAATTAGACAAACAAAGCAATCAATAAAACACCTCCATTGGCTAAGGAGAAGCCAACGAAATAGAGATGAACCTGAAGTTTATACAGACTGAAACGAAACAACAATTACAGCCGGACATCGACACGGCTTCGAACAGAATCAGCGCGAACCAAATCGTAACTTCGGACTAAAACCTTCAACGGCGACCTCCAACTCAATTCAAACTCAAAATTAGCTCCAAATATTAAGTAAACTCCATGTCGCAGAAAACTGAGAACCAAATCGAGAATGGAGAAGATGAAGTATTTTTTTTATTGTTTTCGATTTCTCTGTTCCTGTCTGTTTACTCTAGCTCTAAGCTCGTTCCCCCCACTCTGTTTGTGTGTGCGCGTCTATTTTCTGGTGGGCTACTGGTTCAGTGAAGGTTGCTGGAGATGGGCCTGGCCGACTGGTTTGGTTGGAAACGACGAAAAGGTTCAGTCGTCGGTGTTGTGTGTGAGGTGTTGTGGTTGTTGGCGTTTGGGGGGTTTGTGAAGATGATGAAATTTCAGGGGGTGGGGAGGGTCCGCGTTGGTATGCTCCGGTGAGGAGAGAAGGAGTGAAGGGTCATTTGGGATGGGGGATGGAGGAGACGAGGTCAGGGGGTGGGGCTTTCTCTGAAAACGACTGTAGCTTTTTTATTATAGATTAGGCGTTATTTTTTTAGGTCTTTATTTTTTTGTGTATTTTTGTGTCTTTGCTGATTTAGGCGTTAGACTATATGTAGATTCTAGGTTTAGGTTATTTGTTGTATTTTCAACTTATTTCTCTTAGGTTCTTAGGGTATTTTTTATTTATCTATTTTTTTAAAAGAAGAGTCTAGAATGGTCCCTAGGGTTAGCTTAATGGGTATTGGGTATTGGACTTAATGGGCTAATCCGAATTGGGCCTAAAAATGGGTCGTTTTAACCAAATTTTTATTCTTTCTCCGCTAATGAGCCTAAAAATACGATCTCCTTTATTAATTAATTCTAATTAAGTAAAATAACTATTAAAATAAGATTGTCCGTTAAAATAAAACTATTTCTGGTATTTTTCAAGATTAAAAATCACTATAAAACATTAATGAACCGATTTTTGTAATTTTCATTTTCTTGTAATAAAATAAAGTAAAACAGTTAAAATTAGTTGAAATAGTGATATTAGGCCTAAATTAAATATTTACGTGCTAAAATATAAAAATCTTGGGGAGGGTCAAAAATCACATGTCTACAACTGCCCCTCTTTGACTGGAAAGACGAAGTATTTTCAGACAAAGAACGACTAGATAGGTTTTCTAACACGACCCTTATTTGGAGAGACTAAAACTAAGAGAAAGGGGAATGTGACCGAGCCCTAGTATTTGAGCTGCCTACATATCCTAGGCTATAAAGGAATCAGGCCACGTGTAGTTCAGAAGTGAGTGAGATGATGGAGTATGCCGAGGTGAAGAGCCGGTCGAGGTTTCATTCCGCCGAGATTCTGGTCCGCGGTCCTGTTATTACATCAAAAATAAAAAAAATGAAAAATACTAGCTAAGCCTGTCAACTACGAGTTAAAAAATTTCTATCTATAAGTCTTCTGAAGCTTGATCTTGAGTCTTGAATGGTTCTTCATTCAAACTTTAGATTTGAACCTTGGCGCTTGCTAGCTGCAGGTGCTAGCTCATTCTTCTTTAGCCTTTCGGATCAAAACCAGGCACACCATGCTTGTGATTTCAGTCATGACTTGAGCAGTTCATATCTTTCATCAACTTCTATATCTTGATTCACTTCTTGCCTTTCCCCTTTTTTAATTCTGGATTGTGACTAACTTCCGTTGATCATCTCGGACTTTTGACTCGCATTCTTGCCACGAGCTTCTTTTGTTGCTGACTCGAATTGCATTCTAAAGTGAATTCTCTTATTCTCCAGGTAGGCACCAGATTGCCAATACTTGCACTGCTTCTCCTTGAAACTTGAACTACTTCCCTTTGTTCTCCAGGTGGGCTCCTGATTGCTGAACTCCTTCGAACTTTGCTGCTTTCCCTTTGTTCTCCAGGTGGGCACCTGATTTCCAACACTTGCACTGCTTCTCCTTGAACTGCTTCCCTTTGTTCTCCCGATGGGCTCCTGATTGCTGAATTCCTTTGAACCTTGTTGCTTTCCCTTTGTTCTCCAGTTGGGCTCCTGATTTCCAACACTTGCACTGCTTCTCCTTGAACTGCTTCCCTTTGTTCTCCAGGTGGGCTCCTGATTGCTGAACACCTTTGAACCTTGTTGTTTTCCCTTTATTCTTTAGGTGGGCGCCTGATTTCCAACACTTGCACTAATTTTCCTTGAAACTTCAACTGTTTCTCTTTGTTCTCCAGGTAGGCTCCTGATTGCTGAACTCCTTTGAACCTTGCTGCTTTCCCTTTGTTCTCCAGGTGGGCGCCTGATTACCAACATTTGAATTGTATTCCTTCCTCCGAAACTTGTATTTTTTTTCCCTTTGTTTTTCAGGTGTGCGTCTGACTGCTGAACTCGGACTGTTTTCCTTTGAAACTGCTTTCCCTTGAAACTTGAACTGTCTTCCCTTGTTCTCTATGTGGGCGCCTGATTGCCGAAACTTTCTGTGTTCATTTATTTTCTATGTGGGTGCCTGCAATCAAAACAAACGAAATTTTCTATCCAAGTTTGCACTAGGAAGAGTTGTGAGTTATTAGCAAAATTGTAAACCACATACACTATTGATGCAATGATGAGAGTAAACTAAAGACTAGACTAGGATGTGCGTCTCCTATGAGTAAAACCAAGAAACTTTGATTAGCAAATGTGTCTGCTAAAATAAAACCTGAATGAAACAAACTAAGAAGTGCATCTTCTAGGGGTGAATTTAAAAGACCAAGACTAGGAATTGCGTCTCTTAGAGGTGAAAACTTCAGTGACTAAAACTAAGAAGTGCGTCTCCTATGAATGAACTCTCAATTTAGGAAGCGCGTCTCTTAAAAGAACAACTTGAAAGACCTCGATTAGGAAGTGAGTCTCCTACAGGTAAAACTTCAATGAACCAGACTAGGAAGTGCGTTTCTTAGGGCCGAACTTAAATGACTCAAACTAGGAAGTGCATCTCCTAGCTGTGAAACCTCAATTTAGGAAGTGCACCTCCTAGGGGTGGAACTTCAATGACTCAAACTAGGAAGTGCGTCTCCTATGAATGAACTCTCAATTTAGGAAGTGCGTCTCCTATGGGTGAAACTTCAATGACTCAAACTAGGAAGTGCGTCTCCTACGAATGAACTCTCAATTTAAGTTATTTTTTGTATTTTTAGCTTATTGCTCTTAGGTCCTTAGGATATTATTTTTATTTATTTATTTTCCAAATAAGAGTCTAGAACGGCCCCTAGTGTTAGCTTAATGGGTATTGGTATTAGGGTTAATGGTCTAATCTGAATTGGGCCTAAAATGGGTCGTTTGAACCCAAATTTTATTCTTTCTCCGCGAACGAGCCTAAAAACACGATCTCCTATATTAATTAATCCTACTTAAGTAAAATAACCATTAAAATAAGAATGTGACCGTTAAAACAAAATTATTTTTGGTAATTTTCAAGATGAAAAATGACTACAAAATATTAATGAACCTATTTTTTGTAATTTTTATTTTCTTGTAATAAAATAAAGTAAAAGAATCAAAATTAGTTGAAATAGTGATATTAGTTCTAAATTAAATATTTACGTGCTAAAATATAAAAATCTTGGGGAGGATCAAAAATCACATGTCTGCAGTACCAGTACAACCGATCTCATGTACTGGTAAGTAACAAACATAATCTTAGATTGAAAGCAATGACGAGCTGGAATGTGGTCGGTTATAATACCAATAGCCAACAATAATGCATAACAACGTAGAGCATATAAATAAGGAAGTAATTCAGAAATTAAATGCTCATCTTTTTTACAATTTTTCGAAAATAGTTTCCGTTTTTCAAGAATAACAGTGAAAACCCAAATACTTTTTCGAAATCTTCAAAATATATGAGATAGTTAGAAAACTATAATTTTTTCAAAAATCCTTTTCACAATAAATAAGATTTTTCATTTGCTTTCCAGATAGAAAGTGTGAAATACCGTGCTATTTATAGTTACACCTATGAGAACAAGGTCCTAGAATTAAGCTCCTCTTTAATGACAATTATGAGGACCATTGAAGAATGTGTAGCGGCGGGCAGTGATGCCATATTCTCTGTAACGAATCACGCACTTAATGCTGTGATATATTCTTCATTGAATGCTACCGGATGGCGGCATTTATTTTGTCTTTATGAGTATCATTCTCTTTGATGACAAGCGAGATCACTGCCTTTGAGTTTGGCTATCTTCTATCTTCGGTTCCACATGCTATTTTCTCATGCAATCATTAAATAAGAACAAATTCTATCCCATATAGATTTATTGTATATCTATTAAGAGATTCGTTGTATAGTAAAATCTCTCTATAACATCATCTTTTTTCCGATATTTTTTACTTTTATAACGAATAGTTATTGTACATGCATAACAGCAATTGACATTTAAATATATTTTGGCTATTATAAAAAAATATTCAAAAATCAAATGTTTTCCTTTTCTAGTTATTACATATAAAAGATAAAAAAGATTATTCAAAATTAATATCAAAATATATGCTTATTTTACTAATTAAATATTAGAAAAAGAGAATATTTTATAATAAAAATTTCATAACTAAATGTGCAAAGATTTAAACTCTAAGGCACACATTTTAAAGCTACTGTAAAATTAAATTCTTTCAAGATTGATGAAAAACTCTATATTTTTGCTTGTATAGATTTCAATCTCCTGCGACTGAACACTTAAATTGGTGAAGATTTGTGTTCAAATTTTCTACAAAATAGTTTCTGATAACTTTCCTTTGAAGCCAAACTTATCATCGATAATCTTAGAAATTCTACATGGCTATTATAGAGGGATAATTTTACAAAGCAAATCAACATAAATATGAATGTTGTTGTTATAAATAAAAGTTATAATAGAGAAATAAAATATAATATAAAGTCTATTCTGAGTAAAATTCAGCTTTTATAATAATAATTATATAAGTGTTTACCTTAAAAGGGTATAGTTGAATTTGTAATATAGTTTATAGGCACTTGATGTGGTATTGTCATCACTGCCACGTGTCTACTTGAGAAGCATATACTTATAAACTGCTAATTCTATCCAATATATATAGTCTTTCTACTCTCTGGTGAGTCAACTTGATGTGACTGGGAAGTAGATAAGACCTTCTCTTTTCTTGTCCGAAAAGTTCTTGAATGGTTTGCGAAACTTGAAAGGGCGCATATTTCTTTGCATTTAAGGAGCCGAACCCGTGTTGTCTCGTGCTTCGACAAATAGTTGTGTCAGTTACCAAGGTAATGATGTCTTTATATTGAACCGCCTATAAACTTTCTCTATTTTCTCCAATTTCATATTTCACTTCTTCACACTTCTTCATCAAGCATTCTCTTTCTTAGAAAACCCTTCAAATTTGAATACCATACTTCCTTAATTACTACATATTCTGATATTTCTTTCACTGATAACTCATCTTCTGCCACTAAACAACACAGCCTTATTTTGACTTTATATATACTTTCATCCACCAGTGTTGGTACCTGTATTGACGACGGGCAATCCAAGAAAAGCAAGCCCAAGAAATCTGACGTTGGACCTCCCATAACAAACACAACTATACCTTCTCAATGTTCTTTCAAAAAGGATCTCCAGGTCCAAAAAGAATCCTCTGACCCTAGCAACGATAAAAACATTAGTTGGTGAATATCTTTCATCTATTCACCTGGCCAGTTTTTCCATCGTAAAGGACAATTGTGATGGAAGAATATTGAAGTTTTGGCCCCCCTTGAAGTAGAGAGGGTAAATTTTAGCAAACCATAGTATATTTTTATTTATAAATACCATTTTACCCTCAGACTTGGCAGAGCATAGACCCAATTATTCTAGAACATTTTCGAAACTATCAAGTTTGCTTGGTTGAAATGGGTTAAGCTATTTGGTGTACACTACCTTCCCTCCGGTACCTGTGTTCTCAGACACACGAAAACCGCACCCTTGTACATCTGATCCGCCTTTATGCTCTTAAGATTTTTTGATGAGGCGTGATCAAATTTAATAAACGTGGACACAATGCCATCATTACCAGTATGGATGATGACAATGACCATGATTGGACGGAGAGATTTGTTGTTGTCGCCCTACCAACATCAGCATCCCCTATCCATGAATCTTGGAACTACACTCGTAAGCTTTCTCAAGTATCTCTTACTGTGTTATTCTCAAAGTTTTTTCACTCTCTCATAAATTTTCCTTCCTTCTATTTTATCCGCCCTTTAGGTTCTCCCAGTAGTAGTGAATTTTTTAATACATTCACACCGGATTTACGCTTGTGGAAGGAAATTTCAATAAAGAAAAACTAGAAGGGCAATGATCACGGTGAGAAAAGCTTCATCTTTACCTTATTGACACATGCCTCTATACATTAATAGATTGCTTATTTTACTACTTCAGGCCTTCCAAAGGGATCATCCGGTAGCCCTACTATTGAGGTTTTACTTGATCTGAAGGTAGCTCAACAGTGGTTTCAAGAGGTCATTCACCGGAAAAGAGCTCGTGATGTAGCTCTTGTTTCCACTGAAGGTGTGTGATTGATCATTCCACAAACCAAGGAGACGAAATCAAAGATGAAGCATTCGTCTAATACTGAGGCTAAAGAGAAGCCACCGACCATAGAGGAGATCTCGACCGGACACAGTGATCATGATGAAGAAGAAATCAAGGACAATACCAAAACTGTTTCTCTTCAAAGAAGAAGAAAAAAATACCAATAGCTCCATCGGAGGATGTGGAGGGGTTATTTTGAGAGTATGAATTGGCTGATTCTCACTTCTGAGCTCTGATTGTCCCTAATAATCAAAAAGGCTATGCTTTAGGTGCTGCCCTAACTTCTTCTCCGCCACCGACACCTGTCTCGCAACTGGTCTCCATCGAACAAGATCAAGGTGCATGTTCCCCTAATCACCCGATCAGGGGAACATAGACATCTTTCCGACTTTCATCCGAAATCCTAATAGTAAATGTGTTACCTTTACAGTTTCGGAAGAATGCTACTTACTCTCCAAACTAGTTGGGGTAGCCAACTACTTGAAACCTATGGCTTTGAATAAGGATTGGATAAAAATTAATTCTCTCTCTGCTGAATGCTTAATCAACAACATCATGCAACTCTCTGCTCAAGGATCATTCATCTTCCTCTCCTCTTCTTTACACTTACTTTATACCATCTCTGATAATTTCAAAATTAACCTTACAGACTAACCTTCTTACCTCTGAGAGTTTGCAAAAGATGATACTGGTCAAAGAAGTGCTTCAACCTGAGAGGGATCAACTCACTAAGCGTCTTCCTATTCTAGAGGCCAAACTTTCTCAGATGGGCGAACTTGAAGCCCAACTCAGAAAGTAAGGTCCTTACATATAATTAAAACCAATAAAAAGCTTTCCCTCGGCAGAGAACCGTGGAGTATGGCTAAAACATTCAAGTAACTTAAAAGGCTTCGCTTTTACTGAGTATTTCGAAGCGTAAGCAACTCAGAGTTATTATCAAAACTGGGCCTTATTCAGGCTTCGGGGAAGTGATTACTCTAGGCTATGTCCATTTTTATGCTAAGTCTTTAATGACAATCTTCAAATAGGAAGTTGCAAGAAAATACTGAAAAGTAAACGACGTAATATAGCCAAAAGAAAAATTTTATTTATTCCAAAAATATTTACAAAGGCACGATAAAACGGCCTCAAAAGAAAACAAAAATAAGCTAAGGCATCTCCGCCTAATCTTCACCAGAGCTCGACTCAGCACCGGAACCCTCAGACTCATATCACTCTTTTGCCTCGGCCTTAAGACTCTTGGCCTCTTCAATCTCGGCCGATAGATCAGAACCCCGGGCGTGAATCTCCTCGAGGGTCTCCCTCCAGGATATCCACTTTACATACTCGGCCTTTGTTCTTAAGCGGGCCTCAGCTATTTCCATCTCGGTTTTTCTTTTGGGCAAGCATCTCCTTGACATCATAGAAATCAATCTAAGTCGCCTCTAACGTGGACTTTAGAGTGGTATACTTCCGGTAGAGGTTGTCCCTTTCGAAACAGCCGAACCTAGTTGAGCTCGAAGCTCATCATTTAGCCGAGACCATTTGTCGACCTTTTCCCTCATCATCCAGATCTAGCCCTTGACCGATGCCAACTCCTCTTTGGTGGCCTCCTTTTCCAAGGCTAGAAGGTCCACCGTTCTCCTCAGTATTTCGGCCAAAGATTTGAGCTCATTCATCTCAGAAGCTTTGAGCTCATTCATCTCGGCTCGGAGCTGGTAAATCAGGTCTACCTTCTCATGGACCTGCAAGGCTGCGTCGTTGCTTCTATGATCAACCTCTAGCTTATCTTGGAGGATTGGGAGATCCTTGAGGGCCTCGTCTTTTTGCTCGTTAAGGGCCTTGTACATATCCTTCTGCCAGACTTCCTCCTTAAGCTCAAATTCGAGCTAGCTGACTTCCATCCAATACTAATGGAAGCTTTCATGATAGAGCATCGATGCTTGAGAAAAAATTGATGAGATCATGAAAAGACATTATGGTTGGACGAACTATACAAAGGACACAAAGGAAGGTAAACATACCCGGTTCAGTGCTTTTTTTTGCCTCGTTGAAGAAGCCCGGTGTGCTCACTTTGTTCATCCTCGCATGATCCTCTTTAATCACCAAACAACGAAGGTATCTAGCCATTCCAGCGGGTCCGGATGGCACCCAGGTATCCACTGGGATCGTAAATACGATCATTCTTTTGCAGTCGAGATCCACACTCAGAGTAGGGAACTGCTTCACCAACTTCGGGCTAGAGCTTGACCCGTCTTCTTCTGACAGCACATCCTATTTTAGGATGTCCAGGTGACCAAACTAGAAATAATCTCCAGTGCACCAATGTCCACACCCTCAAATAACATGTTGAGGGCCTCGTCCGCAGCCTGAGATGTCTAGTTGGGTTTCTCTTTGACTGCTTGAGCCGCATCAAATAAAGACTCTGTATGAGACAGAGACTTTGTAATATCAATAACACCGATGGTTTCACTCGGAGCAGGAGTAGCTTCTCGGGATGTTGTAGCCACTAGTTTTCCTTTGGGCTCCCGAGCCAAGGAGGGGTCAACCTCCTAGTCACTCCCCCTGTCGCCGCCTGCTTCTCTTCATCGATAGCCAGCCCATGCGTAAAGAACTCCAGATCGTCATCTTCAAGGTAATCCCTGAGCTGGAAAAGGGGAGTTGGGGCCCGATACCCTGACCCTAGTACTCTTCTTGCTGCTCCTTCGGATAAGAACTTCGACCTTCTTCTTTGTGGCCTCGGCGTTTACATCCGAGGAGCTCGTAGATTTTTGCTTTTTCTCCTCCTTTGCAGCAGCTCCAGGCTATCCCGAAGCGGAGAGTTTATCGAGTGAGGATGGAGCCTCGTTATTGTCTAATGCCCCGAGCACAGTGGTCTTGGGCAAATCTATGAAAGAAAGAAAACTTAGTTGAAATGACGGATGAGTATGAGAATAGACTTGTTCGGGAGGAGCACTCCCATGGGAACGGACCTCCCACTTGCCCTTTGAGATTTTGCACCATTCGTGAGTGGAATACGATAGTTTTTTGCAGGTCCCCTCGACCCACTCGTTGAATTAGGGAACTGCGTTGGGAACTCGGGCAACCGCTGCACGGTGGTAGAAAGCAATAAGAAAAAAGAACAAAAAAAATTCTAAGTACTCAAAAGAGAAAGAAACTTGCGGTTTAAGTTCCTCTTTTCAGGGAACGACAAGAATTCAGAGGAATGAGATCCTCGGGTTTTACTCGAACGAATCTCCCTACCAACCTTGATCCCAATCTTCATCGATGCTACAAAATGAAGCTTTACTTTCCCGATGAAGGATCTTGATTAACCCCCCTCAAAAAATTCAGAGACTATAGAGACGAAGCAGGTGGTCGATGGTAAATCCAGGTGCTTCAGTGTTGTTGACAAAATGGAAGATGAGGATTACTATCCTCCAAAAGGATGAGTAAATCTGCCCGAGGCAAACCTCCTAACTTTTGCAAAAATTAAGGATTATGGGATCCACCGGGGCAAGTGTAAAGGGGTAAATGTGAACGCTTAGATACCCTTCCACAATAGTAGTAATATTCTCATCTGGACCAGGGTCGACCACTTTTTGCCCTCCCAATTGCAATCCTCATGAACTGTAGGGAGCGTATCCTCGGTAATGGAGCATATGTACCTCCATACCTCTTCGCCTCGGTCCTGTTGGCTGGTGGATTTTTCGAACTTAAAGTCATTTTCAATGGAACAACCTCCGGGGATGAAGATCTTCAGGGGGGTTCCGGGGCCACCTCAGCATTCGTGGCTGGGTTAAAAGTTGGAGGGACGGTCTATTGAGGTATAGATTTCGAAGTCTTCGCCATCAAATTCTGGGAAATATGAAGATTTGAGGGTGACGATAAAGATTTGACGATGAGGATGAAGATTTGAAGGTCGAAATTGAAAATTTAAGTATGGCATATGAAGATTTGAAGATGGGAAAATGAAAATATGAAGATATATGGAACAAAGTATGAAGATTTGAAAGGGTTAAGAAAAAGTGAAAAGTTTTGGGGTAAGTTATGGAGTACTAGAATCAGAAATTGAAAAGTGAACAAAGGGGAACCGAGCTTTTAAAGAGAGAGAGAGAGAGTAATCAATGCATGAAATTTCGCATTCAAGGGCTGTCAAGCGGCGACTGAAACGTGTTTGAATTCAACGCGGCTGATAGGATGCTTCGCTGACCCGTTGACTCGGTTATAGTGTATGGAAGAAGGAACCGGGGTCAATTAGTCTCTTTCTGTCGCTCCGATAAATCTGCTCCCCGAAAATTGAGGGAACTATCTATCTATGGGTAAAATCAGGGGAAAAGTTTTCCCCGATTCCTCGATAAGAAAATAAAAGGGAAGCACGGCTCGACACCACTACAAGCAAAGCCGAAGAACTCCTCGTATCGAAACTCGTGAGGAGTGAACGATGTATCTGGGATCGGGCATGGTAAAATAAAGGATCCGGACCGAGAAGAGTTTCGAGACTACAGGAAAAGGAGGAACAGTTAGACATGACAATTAGGGGCCATAATATTCGCCCCTAACCGGATATTATGGTGCGAATTCCGTCTGATATAAACTGCGGATCGACATTTACCGTATAAAGAAGATTTTTACTTTATTTAGACATATATTAGGACTAAAATTCTCCTACTATATAAAGGGGAGAGTTTCTTTTATTTTGACATGTTGTTGACACGAAAAACAAAGCAATAAAAGTTTATTTTCGTCTTCTAGCTATTATTCAAAGTGTTCTTCAGTTATTCTCTTCTTTAATTGCAACCGAGTTTATATCGAGGATCCAATCAAAGACTGAATTTCAGTATTCAACTTAAGATCAGACTTGACATCACATTACGATTGGTTCGACCGTTCATTTTTTCATTAATTTAATTACTTACTATTTTTTGATCATTCGTATTGAACTAAATCACGTATCTTTTAAACCGCATGCAAATTTAATTGTTACTCAATTTTTTTTAGAGTAAACACATTCAAATATGCGAAAGTTAAGCTAGCTTAAAGGTTGGATTGACCTTGGGATCTCCATAAAGCCTTCTTCTTAATGATTTCATCTTCCAACTTCCCATGAAACTTGTTTAAAGAAAGAAAGAGGAGAAGTCGAAAACTTCCATTTTATATAATACATATATGTGCATAGTGCACGTATACATTGTTTTATGATTAAATATTTACTCGTATTTACTATTTAAATTAAACTAAACATATAAGTCTCTAACATTACTCGATCTTAACTTGCATCTTCTGTGCTCATGAGAATTATTAAACCACTAGTCAAGTTATCCGTGCTTCGCGCGGTAAAAAAAAAAAATTAACAGTATAATTCTTGAATAAACTTAATTGAGATGAAAGAGATAGAATTTTCACACATCAAAGACAAATATAAATATTCTATACGGCTAGCTCCGAAGTTCACAATATCACCAATACAAATTTAATCTGTTCACACACTTTACTGTTTCCTAAATAGAACATTATATGCAAAATTGGATACTATTCAACAAAATAGGCATTAGAAAGGCGCCAAAACTAATTTGGTTAAAAAATTTAATATAGCAAAAATAATTATAATCTAATCTACAACTTATGAAAAAGGCTGAAGACATAGCGGAGACCACTCTCAAATGTAAGTGCAATTCTACTCTTACTCACATAATTGGTCATTGGTCACGCCCAACTTATGCCTTATAAAAAGGACAATGCGGTCGCTGTAAATATAATCCGGTTTACAAGTCCGGAGTCGAATCCCACAGAGAACTAAGGTTTAACTACAGCTGTTCACTATCACTAAGAAGACAAGCTTGAACAATTCCTAATTTATAGATATTTAGATGCTTGTGTTTAACTAATAAATTAAACTACTAAATTAACAACTAAATATACTAAGGGTTAGAGACAAGATTAAGGAGGTCTAGAGTTATGATTTCCCCAATTGTCGGAATTCTTCCTGCTATGTCTTCTATAATTTCGCCTAAGTATTCTCTACCAATCATGAGCACTCTTATTACCGTAACTCTCTCCCGAGCAATTACAATAATTTACTAGACGCACTCTCCCGAGCTACGCTAGCTGGCTTTTAATACAGCTCACTTCAGATCGCACCCAAGGCTTCGTTATTCCTAATCCCGCCTTTAAACCCTCGGTTATTGATCTCTCATATACTCTGGGAGTGGTGTTGTTCAACAATTACCTAAATATGCACTCTCTTCCGAGCAATGCATACTAAATAGGCACGGCTAATTGAGAGCTCTTCAACCAACCACAATATAAACGTAGTTGAACAAATAGAGAAAAGCTATGGCTCAATTATATAAAAACATAACAAGAATTTATCCTACAAAAGGTTCAATCAAAACCCTAGATAACAAATTAGCTATTCATAATAGTATGTAAAACTACAATACTAAAAGTCATAACCAACAATGAAAAATAGGAAGAGGAAGGAAAAACTTGTAGAAGAATTCTCCGCCTTGCTCCCAATGTGTTCTTTGCCTCCTTAGGTCAAATCTATGTCAAAAATATGTCTCCTCCTCAAAAATAACGTTTTTCCATGTATATATACCAAGTAGGGTCGGGCCCAAACACTTATACCTTCTCCTACGCGAAAAAGGACAAGTTTTAGGCCTGGGTGGCCGCGGTTCTACCGCGGTCGCGGTCAAACCGCGGCCAAACACCCTCTCAGCTTCTTCATTCATCCGCAAATGCCTTCTGCCGCGGTTCTGCCGCGGTCGCGGTGAAACCGCGGCTTTTCACCCTGTTCCGTTTGGAATTTGGAAAAACTCAAAACATGAAAGTTGTAGCCCTTTGAGTTAGCTTTCCAACCATATATTATGGAGCCAAAATGGAGTTCGGATCAAAAAGTTATGTCCAATTTACTAGACAGTGCACAATATGCCTCATCGAGTCTTCGTTTGCTCTCAACTATCAACTTTGACCCCCGAACACGATCCCGGCTTAATTCCTTGAGCTTTTACTCAGACTTCAAAGCTTCAAATCACTTAAATTCATTCCATAACATCTATATAGCTCGGAATCATACCTACAAGGCATAAAACACACAATTAGTGCAAAACACTAGCGATTAAAGCTCAAACTCAACTAAAGTGCATTAAATTAGAGTGTAATAATCGACTAAAATACGTAATTATAGCCTATCATCAGTCATGTATTTTTTTTAGTTAGCTCTTAGATTCCTATGAATTGAAAAAAGTTTCAAGAGTTTTACGTTATTTGATAAGAAATAATGTTTCTTAAATACATACCTAATATATGCGTATTTAAGTTTGATTTTTAAATATTTTCGAAAGTTTCTCCTATTAAAAATAGAAATTATGTCACACAAAAAGGGGGGAAAATAAAATAAAGATAAATATCAGTGCTAGCCAAAATGATGTTTGACATCACTTTATTATAGATCAATTTTGTATTATGTATATAAATATACAGGAAAACAGAAACAAACCGTTGGTGTACTTGTAGAGGAAGAGAACATTTGAGCTTCCCTTATGAACTGTTCATCTTCTTTAAGAGTGAGGCCTATGGTATGGTAAGGTAATATACATATATATATATATATATATATATATATGTGAAGCACTGCAATCTAATTTGATCTTGTGAAAGTACAATCAGACTTAAGAAAGACATAATTCGATGTATTGATTTCTTTGTGAACATCTCAAGAGCTTTTGAGGTTTTCGAGATTATATTACTAAATTAAATAAAGGTTTAAAACAAACAAACAAAAAAAATTGAGGCAGAAAGAAAACATATATTTGAATCAGTCGATACCAATTTTATGTTAAACAATACGTAAGAAGAACATTCTTAAAGATGCCATCGCAACTCACTATCAGAATTTTATCGCCTGAATAACCGAAAAAACTCATTTTTGTTAGTTCTTTCCCCCGCACAAATTGACTCGGTAACAAAGCTGGGGGAGGATACATACCTTACAACGCTTCTGAAATTTGGATCAATCAAATCCTTATAGTGGATAATGTATATGATACGAGTGGCTTTGGGGTTTTTTTCTTTTCTGATTTGCTTATTTGTACATTTAAAATTCATCCAAGGTCATTACAGAGTGACCTTTCATTGGCTGCTACTTTAAAGCTTCATAACGGAATGTGTCTTTAAAAATTGAGCCAGTCGATGTGCCGTTCCATCGAGGTTTCGGTCCGCGGTCCTATTATTACATAAAAATCAAAAAATAAAAAAGACTCACTAAGCCTGTCAACTATGAGTTACAAGATTCCTATCTATAAGTCTTCTGAAACTTGATCTTGAGTCTTGAATGGTTCTTCATGCAGACTTTAGATTTGAACTTTGACGTTTGCTAGTTGCAGGTGCTAGTTCATTCTTCTTCGGCTTTTCGGATCAAAATTGGACACACCATGCTTGTGCCTTTAGTCATATCTTGAGCAATCCACCTCTTTTCTCATATTCTGCATTCTGGATTCACTTCCCTTTTCTTTTTCTCTTTTTTTTTTGTTTTTCTTTTTTATTCTTGATTGAGATTACTTCTGTTGATCATCTCGGACTGTTGACTCGCATTCTTGCTGCGAGCTTCTGTTATTTCTAATCTTGAATTAAATTTTAGAATGATTTCCCTCGTTCTCCAGGTGGGCGCCTGCTACTTACTTGAAACTTGAAATGACTTTGAAATGTCTTCCCTCGTTCTCCAGGGTGCCTGCCATCTAAACAACAAAACAAACAAAATTTTCTGCCTCAATTTGCACTAGGAAGATTTGTGAGTTGTTAGCAAAACTGTAAATCACTGATGCTATTGATGCAATGATGAGAGTAAAACTAAAGACTCGAGTAGGATGTGCGTCTCCTAGGGATGAACTCAAATGACTCACACTAGGAAGTGCATCTCCTAGGGATAAAACTTGAATGAATCAAATTAGGAAGTGTGTTTCCTAAGGATAAAAGGATAAAACTCGAATGACTCAAACTAGGAAGTGCGTCTTCTAGGGATGAAACTTGAATGAACCAAACTAGGAAGTGTGTCTCCTAAGGATAAAACTTGAATGACTCAAACTAGGAAGTGCGTCTCCTAGGGATGAAAATTGAATGAACTAAAACTAGGAAGTGCGTGTGCCTCTCCTAAGAATAAAACTTGAATAACTCAAACTAGGAAGTGCGTCTCCTAGGGGTGAAACTTGAATGAACCAAAACTAGGAAGTGCATCTCCTAAGAATAAAACTTGAATAACTCAAACTAAGAAGTGTGTCTCCTAGGGATGGAACTTGAATGAACCAAAACTAGGAAGTGCGTGTCCTAGGGGGTAAAATCTCAATTTAGGAAGTGTGTCTCCCAAAAGTATATCCTGAAAAACCAAGGCTAGGAAGTGCGTCTCCTAGGGGTGAAATCTCAATTTAGGATGTGCGTTTCCTAAAACAAAATATAACTTAAATGAACCAAAACTAGGAAGTGCATCTCCTAGGGGTAAAATCTCAATTTAGGAAGTGCATCTCGTAAAAAAAATATATAACCTGAAAAACCCAGATTGGGAAGTGCGTCTCCTAAGGGTAAAACCTGAAAGACCCAGACTAGGAAGTGCATCTCCTAGGGGTGAAACTCAATTTCAAGCTAGGAAGTGCGTCTCCTAGGAATGAACTTAAATGAACCAAACTAGGAAGTGCGTCTCCTAGGGGTAAAATCTCAATTTAAGAAGTGCGTCTCCTAAAACAAAAATATCACCTGAAAGACCCAGACTAGGAAGCGTGTCTCCTAGGGGTAAAACTTTAATGACTAAAACTAGGAAGTGCATCTCCTAGGGATGACCTTAAATGACTCCTACTACGAAGTGCGTCTCCTAGGGGTAGACTCTCAATTTAGGAAATGCGTCTCCTAAAACAAAACCTGAAAGATCAAGACTAGGAAGTGCGTCTCCTGGGGGTAAAACTTCGATGATTAAAACTAGGAAGTGTGACTCCTAGGAATGAACTTACATGACCCAAACTAGGAAGTGTATCTTCTAGGGGTGAAACTTCAATGACTTAAACTAGAAAGTGCGTCTCTTAGAGATGAACTTAAATGACCTAAACTAGGAAGTGCGTCTCCTAGGGGTAAAATCTCAATCTAGGAAGTGCATCTCCTAAAAACAAAAATATAACTTGAAAGACCTAGACTAGGAAGTGCGTCTCCTAGTGGTGAAACTTCAATGACAAACTAGGAAATGCGTCTCCTAGGAATAAATTTAAATGACCAAAACTAGGAAGTATGTCTCCTAAAAATAAAAATATAACTTGAAATATCCAAACTAGGAAGTGCATCTCCTAGGGTGATGTGTGATCTTCTCAATAGCCTTTGCGCAAGCAGAATTGGGGCATCACACCTAAACAATTCAAGCTTTGTTATGAACATAGCCTTCATCCCTGTTTCAGAAAAAGAAAACTTGTGAGTTTAAAACATGGTGGTTAGTTTGTGGCTTTGACCTTGAAGTCAGCTACTTCTGCACTTGCCAAGATAACTTTGATTTCAACTTGGAAGACCCTACCTATTAACGACTAACCGTTTTCTTTCAACCCTTATCACAGAAAACACCTCCATTATATTCGATCCCAATATCCTCTATTTGTTGCATTTTTCTCATGAATTGACATTTACCGAACCTTTGCATTTCAAATAAATCCCAAATCATGTTAATTGTTATCAACTCAATGCGCATACTGTTCTTTCTTGACTTATGCCATTTTGATGTGCTAGCGAGAATCCGCTTTGTGCAATTGCAAAAGCTGGTAGCAGATTTTGAAGTTATTTCTCACTTGCTCTCACCAAACAGACTCAAAAGGGACTCAAACAAAACAAGAGTAACAAAATAAGGGACAAGGGAAAGAGATAATACCTAACAAGAAAATTATAAAGTAGAAACTTATCAGATGTGGATACCAACTCTAATGACCACGACATGCACGTTTGAATTAAGTGGCCTAATTTCTCAAGCAAGTCTAATATTCTACTCTTGTTGTATCTCTTCACTGTGAAACTGGGGTTCAGCGTTTCAATTGTCCCATCTGATCCACAATCCCCAGTCGACCTGTAGTGCCCTGAAGGGTTTTCACCATCAAGCCTCTCTAATTTTTTGCTCTTTTCCTTAACTCACCATCGCCTTACGGTGCCCCTGAGGGTTTTCACCGATAAGGCGCTCTCATTTTATCATTTTCTCTCTTTGTATCGAGAACAAAGGTACTACCCATGATGCAGGAAGATCACACTTTTGCCACACACTTGATTTGACATCCTCAAAGATTGGTCGGAAGGTCTTTCTTTGGACCGTAATGTAAGTTTTTGGACAGGGTTGGAAAGAAAGGGTGGCATGAAGGCTCAAACTAATTCAAGATGTAAGGGTTCAAAATTACAACTTTTGGAATCAGGCCTTTTGGAAAAATTAAAACTTCTGCCCCAGTTTCTTGGAATTTGGGGATTTTTTTATGGGATTTCTAAGAAAAATTTGCCCCACTCTCGACTTTGGGGGATTATGAAATATTTTATTTGGTGCGACCGAACCGTAAGGTTGCCTACATATCTTGAGGTGACAAGAATCAGGTCGAACGTAGTTCAAAAGACAAAGTTATTTTTTCTTTTTTTTCTTTTTTTTTCTTTTTCTCTTTTCCTTTTTTTCTTCTTTTCTCTTTTCTTTCCTTTTCTAGTTCTTGACTCTATTTTTAATTCCAAAAGAGGGGTATGAAACAAAAAATTATGGCTCAAAATGGATAGCAAAGGATAAAAGTGTTTGGGTAGCATAATAAAATGTCTTGGTCATACCAAACTTGAAAATGCCAAGTACAAACATACAATTGAAGATAAGCAAACAAATCACACTTAGTATCTATTGATGGCATCAACGCAAACAAAAAGTGCCAATGGGCAATACATTTGTCCCAATGAATGAACCTTGCCAGTTCGAAGTAGACTTGACTCAACCTTATCTTGATGTGGAAGAATACATTTCAGCACTGACTGATTTACCTCAAAATGCTTGAGAGACATTTCCTTGTTGTATGCTCTTATCAATTTCTTGATTTTCCAGACTTACTGCCTCAGTTTCACTCAATTCAAAGTTCAGATCATCTCAGAATGCGTGAATCTTTAATTGCTTCTTCAAGCGTATCATTTTATCATATTCAAAACTGCGTCATTGCTTCATGATTAGACTAACTTTCAAGATCAGGCTGAGAATTATGCGTGCATGTCATATCACTAGAGTCGACATGAAAACAACTATAAAAAGAAAAATAACCTAAACAAAAACTGACTAGAACTAACAGAAAATAGGAGATTGCATTAGACAGATGATGAAAAGGGTTTGAACAAGACAAGCAAAATAGATATAGGTTACAACCCTGGAACAATCCTAAATAACACTGGATGAGTTACTACAACTAAACGAACTAGACAAAATAAGAAGAAGAAGAGTTTGAGCCACAAGACAATATCTAGATTGCAACCATGAAATAAGCCGGATAAACAGAAATGACAACAAAAGAAACTACCAAAACTCCTCCCTGGCTAACCCAGAAAGGAGTGTCTTTCTAATTACCAAGCTCGACATCTTAGCCACTGGGTTGCACATCAAGATTACTGGGACCTTCATCTATTTCAATATCATTAACTTCAGTCAGCAAGTTCCCAAGAGGATTCTCATACTCCATGTCATAACGCATCTTCCCCACAAAGTGGGCATCATTATGTACAGGTAAAGGATTCTGTGCAGTGTCCTCGGTGTCACTGTCCTGGACCATAGTTATCCCTTCTTGAATCATTCTTTCTATATCCTTTTTCAAAGCACGACAATATTCAATGCTATGCCCTTGGACATTAGAGTGGTACATACACCATACAATAGAATCAAAACCTTTTGCATATGGGTCCAGAGTATAGCCAAGGAGCGGCTCAATCAGGCCTGACTGTTTTAACTTTTCAAACAAGCTTGTATAGGATTCTCCGATTGGTGTGAAATTATTTCTTTGCCTTTGTTCCCCTCTATGCCCATGTTTCCCAGGGTTGTTGGGTGCTCAAAAATGTTTTGAAGGCGAAAGAGTATTATGCGGTGCTTGTGCTCGCCATAAGGAGTGACCCAGTGGTTGGACAGAGGTCCGGACATTGTGAGAAGCATAGTACTAAAGTAGATTATGCAGAGCTCGGGGATAGGTTTGGGGTTGGGGTTGAGGCCGAGTATATTGGCGAGGTGGACCCGTTGGGCCATGTCGTGATCCGGAGACAACCATGGAAATATCATCACGTTTCTTCTGACCCGGCAAGCTTCCTATGTCGTGTTGAATTTCCTGTGTTGTGGCTTTTAAGGCAGAATAGCTCATGATCTTGCTTGAGTTCAATCCCTCTTCCACCATTTCTCCCATCTTTACCACATCATTGAAAGGCTTACCAATGGCTGAGATCAAATGGCCGAAGTAAGTAGGCTCCAGGGCTTGAAGAAAGTATTCAACCATCTCATCTTCTTCAATTGGAGGATTGATCTGTGCAGCTTGCTCCCTCCATCGGAACCCATATTCTCTAAAGCTTTCGCTGGGCTTCTTTTCTACCTTGGTCAGGGACAGGCAATCCGGGACAATGTCTATGTTGTACTGAAAATGCCGAGCGAAAACCTGATCCAACTCATCCCATATGTACCACATGCTGGCATCCTGGCGAGTGTACCATTCTAGAGCTGCCCCGCTCAGACTCTGGCTGAAGTACGCTAGCAATTATTTGTATTTTCCCCCCGCGCCTCTCATTTTACTGCAATAACCTCTCAGATGAGCTACAGGATCCCCATGTCCGTCATACAAGTCAAACTTGGGTATCTTGAACCCGGCAGGTAGTTGGACATCTGGGAACAAACACAAATCCTTATAAGCCACACTTGCCTGGCTTCCTAACCCTTGTATGTTTCTCAATGATTTCTCCAGGCTCTTTACCTTCCTAAATATCTCCTTTTGTTCCATGTTCTTGGATGGTTTCTCAGTTTCAACATCAGGCTCAAAGTGGGGAGTGTAGGAGTAAGGGTTTGGGACTTTGAAGGTGGGTTATGGGGCATAGTATTGGGTGTAAAGGTGCTAGAAATGCGGTTGTTTTAGCTGGTGGAGCATGGAAAGTTTGGGAGGAAGTGTCAGATTAATTGTGGTAAGGGTTAAAGCCCGGTGGGTGTTGTAGGGAAAGATCAATGGTATTGGGCATCTGGGATTGGGAGAGTGGTGGAATGGAAGCAGGGTTATGTGTAGTTGGTAGGGAACGAGGGGGAGGGTGTCCTTTGATCCAGGCTTGATACATTTCCGCCATCTGATGCTTCAACCTCCGGACCTCCTCTTGCAATTCAGACTTCGACTCCACAAACTCCCTCGACGGGTCAACAACTCATGTGTCAAATCTTTGCTAGCCATGGGTACTTGCTTTTTGACCTTGTGTTGTATGGACGAATCGTCAAAGTGCCACAAACTAACCACCATCTGTTATGATAACAATGAAAGTAACAAAGAGGAGCAAAACAAAGCCAATATGTTAAGGTTAGGACATTTATCGGACAGAAATATCACATTGCGCGCAATGCTCCTAGCAATAATTAACAGTTCTAAAATGGCTTCGAGGGTACGAAAGCCATATGGCACCATCCCAATTTTACTCTTTCTGGCTCATTTCCTTCTTCATTTTCCTTTCTAACACCACTTGGTTTTTCATTTCTTTCCCCTCTTTTCTTTCTGATTATCGTTCTTTTCATTCCTCTCGTTTCTCACGTCCCACAACTTCGTTCTCCTTTTTTCTTTTTCTTTTTCTTTTTTTGCCTTTTTTTATGATTATTTGATCGAACCCTATATAGGTTGCGTACGTATCATGTCCTTCATGAATCAGATCAAGCGTAGCTCTAAAAAATAATGGACAAAATAAACTAAAACAAATCTTTTTGAATTTTCCATTTATAACTTTTTTTTTGTTTTTCAAATACAAAACATGAAGTACTATAACAAAGACTCGAAAATCTTAACTAGACTGACAGGCTCGATACTACTGTACAAGACTAATAATTAAAAGACAACATAAAATAGAGTAAAAATAAAAGGTTTCCTCAAGCAGCTCGTGCATGTAATGGTCTTGACTAGAATGGTCCTGGGGTATGTGTCATGCTCAAACTCTAGCAAATTGCTCCATACCTGAATGGAAAAAATAAGATCAAATAGAGTTAGTGACTCAAGACACATGTGACAATATCGACACTTTCTATTGGACACATGCAAGGTATGATTAAGGCTATTTTGGAAAATTAACCTATGTGGCCAAGAGTGGCTAGAAGTGCAAACTCAATAAAGGTGACCTCAAAGACAAGTAAATACCTCACTAAGGCTTATATGGATTCAAATCCCAATAATCTTGGCCCAAAATTAATTTGCAGAAATGACCCATTTTGCAAAAACGATCGACATGGCCAGAAGGGTCCAAACTATGCAAACTCAAGAAGGACGGATCTTAAAGTAATATGACACCTAGTTGCGAACTCAAGATCCTAATACATGGGTAATTGAACCGCTTTAAAAAAATGACCTCATTTTGCAAGAATGGCCGGTTTGGCCAAAAGTGGCTAGACATGCAAAAATTGGCTAAGACCCCGCAAAGCCAAGAACCTAAGACTCACTAGGAAGATCGGACCCTATATGGGTTGCCTACGTATCCTGCCCCGAATGACGAGAATCAGGTATGCGTAGTTCCGCAGATTGGACATGGGAGAAAGCCTTTAAAAAATGCAATTAATTTGAAAAAACTATATTTTTTGTCTTTTTGAGAAATTATGGAAAATGTAAAATCTTTTTGGATTTTCTTTTTCTCCTTTTTAAAATTTTTAAAAAATAATTGAAAATGTAAAATCTTTTTGAAATTTTTTTTTCTCCTTTTTTTTAATTTTTGGAAAATAATGGCAAAGTGTAAAATCTTTTTGGATTTTTTTTTCATTTTTTTGCCTTTTTTGGAAATAGTGAAAGAAAAATATAACTGGGCCATACTTGCTTCGTCTTTCACCCTTCTTTCCCAAGCATCGGTCCACCAAATGACCTTTTTACCCTCGAAAATGCAACATGTATCACATATGGATTATTGAATGTCTTTTTGGACCACGGGCCCATTTTGACAAAATTTGGATAGGCTTCCTACAAAGGGATACGGTACGTGGGACCGAGCCCTGCTAGGTCTAAATGACATTATGCAAATAAAAATGACCTAAAGGCTGACCTACGTTTGAGGTTCACTAGACAAAGCAATTCGGAGTGGCACATGGTCGATGGCGGCTGCTCTAGTTGTCCGCCCACTCCACGCTCCCACGCCACCCCCCTAAAGACACGGGTTGTCACACCTCTTTTTTCACTACTACACCCCGGGGAAGAGTATAATAAAAGGAACTTTTTCAATTAAAGGACAGTCGAAACGGGATTCGTTTTATTAAAGATTCAGAGTCGCCACTTGGGAGATTTATGGTGTCCCAAGTCACCGATTTGAATCCCGATCGAGGAAAGGGTTTGACTCTGTATTACAGTCGCAAATCAGAAATCTGAGTAAGGAATTCTGTTAACCCGGGAGAAGGGGTTAGGCACTCTCGAGTTTCGTGGTTCTAGCACGGTCTCTCAACTATTATATTTGGCTAAAATCTAATTTTAATACATGTTAAAACCTATAATGCAATTTTAGAATTATTTACCGCTTTTAGTCAATTTTTAAGAAAGTGAACATCGTTTAAGAACGTGTTTTGGATCACGTCACATGAAATGCACCTGGATCTTCAACACATTTTTTATTCAACATTTTGGGATTTGGATTTGGGTTGCATGAAATGCACACCCGTATTTAAGAAGGTAAAATTATTAAAAGCGCGCCTAAAGTGGCTAACGTGTTATTATCTTTGCGGGGAGCCGTGAAATTCACTAAACGGCTGTGAGCACGTGATTTTTTCCCTATGTGAATTATTCTCAAAAATTCAAACAAAATGATTGCTTTCATTATTTACAATTTTGTGAATTTTGTGTTATTTTCTGTTAATTGTTTGTATTTTATTTGTGCATTTTAATTCATATAAAAAATATAAAAAAATATATTTGGCATGAACATTTAGGGTTCAGTTTTACATTTTAAGGTTAATTGTTTCATGAAAGAAAATTGAAAGTATAATGTAGTTTGCACTTTTAATTTTGATTTTGATTTTTTTTGAATAATTTTGTGTTGATTTGTTGTGCTAATTGTCGTTTTGGGTTTAATCAGTTTATCTTTAATTTTAGGAATTAATCTAGATTTTTGTTAGGTCAAAATTAAAAGAAATTAAAATAAAAAGAGGAAAAGAGAAGAAAATAACCAAAATGGTCTTTTGCATTTTTAGTTTAAATTTATTTTAGTTTGTGTTTAAATTAGGAGTTATTGTAATGGAAAATTAGGAAATATAATTTTTATTGGTAATTTGGTTGTTGATTTTTAATTTAGCATTTAAATAAAAATCACAAAATATAAAAAATAAAATAAAAAAGGAAAAAGAAAAGAAAATCATTAAAATAGATGTTAAAAGGAAAGGCTGTTTCATTGAAAAGGGTTTAATTGGACTATTTTATTAATTGAGTTTAGCCTAAAGGCACTCCCAGTCCACAGCCCAATCCAATCCCCCACCCGGTCTAAATCCCCATCTGCCCCAAAACGACCCCATTTCGATCCAATTNCCCCCCCCATCGTCTCCCTCACTCAGCCCTCTTCACCAAAACCCTAAAGACCGCCGCCCTAATTCCCCACCGCTGTTAATGGCGGCGCCGGTCCCTTTCAGTCCCAAAATTACACCCTTAAACCTCCTCAGCCTCCTCATCCCAAATATCCAAATAATTTCCCTCAAACATCAATTAATTTCTTCGAATCTTAATTCGAAGTTTTCCGGCCAAAACTCAACTTCTTCGTTCACCACCAAACTAACACCGTAGAACTGCCTTGTCCTCCTCTACCAAACCCTCAAACCTCGTCCCTCAAATCTGACTGTAACTCTTCGAATATCAATTTGAAGTTTTCGGTCAAAATCCTAAATTCCCAAAATCTTGTCAAATTCACACCACATGACCCCCTCATTTCCCTCATGAGGAATTCAACGTCAGTAGCACTCACATATCACCGAAAATGGTCGGATTGGAAATTTGAGAGTTGGCCGGATTTTTTTCAATGAGTTTCTGTTTTATTTTAATGTTTAATTGTTGTTTAATTTCGTTTGGTTTCATATGTGTGATTGGTGTATATTTTTATTTTATTCACATATATTGGTTTCTGCTTTCATCTCTTCTTTTTAATTATGTGTCCTTTCTGCTCTTTTAGTTGTCGATATTGATTGGGTTAAATCCTGCTTAATTCATGTATGTTGGTTGTTTAGTTTAGTTACACCCAATAATTCATGACCCAGTAGTATTTTGATTTTAGTATGTTAATCCTTATTTGTTAAATTCTAGTATATTGACGATTGCTTGTAGTTTAGTGATTTGAATTGATGGGGATTCATTTAGAGCTGAGAAAGTTAAACTTGGTTAATCATAGGTTTGTTTGGAGTATTACTATTTTCCTTAGTGTTTTATTTTGTTTTGAATTCCTGTAATTGATAGTTTAATTGAATTCCTTAATGTTATTGCTTTCATTAGGTTATAGGTTGATTAGCTCAGTTTAAAGGGTTATTGGGATGTAGAGGAATTTTCACTAGACTAAAGAGGTTGGTTTAGCTGAATCTAATTTGGTAAATGTCAGAATAGTGGAATGTTAGTTTAGGAAATTCAAATGAGGAATCTTACAAGCGGTTGAAATAGAACTTACTAGAAGCTTCTAGGTGGGGTTTCTAAGGTAAAATGCAGGATTTAGGTGTGCTTACTTGAGTAACAAGTCAGAAAATAGAGGGTTAAATAGAAATAAGTGAGGGACTAATATGTAAAACTAAAAATCTGAAGTTGCACCTCATTGTGCCTATAAAATGGCATTTCTTTGCCTTCAATTGCAAGTTTTGGGAGCTCCAAAATTCCCCTCAAAAGTGCTTTCTAGTTTTCAGATCTGAATTTGAAATTCAACATTCAAAAAATCAAAAACACTAGAAAACCTTCAAAAATCCAAAAAAATATTGTTCCATTGTTAAACCTTAGGTTAGTTTCAAGTTTTAGTTATGGATTCACATTTTCTAGTTTGATCTTTGGTTGCTGAAGTTCAGAGGTTCATTTCGAGTGATTTTGGGTCTAATTAAGTTGGTTTTTGATTGAGTTTTGATCTGCTGAAGTTTCAGAAGTATTTGAGTTCAATTTCGAGTCTATTTGGGTGCATTTGAGTGGGTTTTGGTTGTATTAAGCTGGTTTTGGCTATTTTCATTGCTGTTGTTCTTCTTCTGTTCATTGCTGAGTAGCTGTGGCCTTTTGAATTGAAAATTGACTCAGTTCTCTGGATTTCAACCGCTGTTCGTTTGTTTCCGCTACTGACCTCTCATTTTCTTATTTCATTTCAATTGACAGGTACATGCCTTGAGCCTCAATATCATATGAATCTTCAGTTGAGAATGAATTGGAATGGAAGGATAATTTAATTCCCAGTTGTTCAATGTTTCAGTTTAACTCATGATAATAACTTTGGATTGTTTTTAATTTGTGGACTGTTGAACTTATTCTTACGAGCATGTGAATTCCGTAGTCAGCAATTTTAATTTGGCTTAGTTTGTGTTACTAGTATAGTGTAGGGTAGTTTAGTGTAGCTTAATTCGTTATCAGTAGTTATAGAAAAAAATAAGTTCAAATAGTTTTCTATTTCAGTATGCTATTTCAATGTGTCCAGTTCTAAAATCATGAGTCATTTTGGGTGAATAACGTTAGTTTGAATAGCATACTGAATAAGGTTAGTGAATAATGTTAGGTCCCAAATGTTAGTTAATAATGTTAGTTCTTAATGTTAATTCTTAAGCACTCGATTTGTTTCCAGTAGTTATAAAAACAGTTTCATGTGGTTCCTGTTCATGTGTAGTGTTAAGTGAAGTCATATAATTGAGCTGCCTCTACTGCTGAAATCAATCCATGTTTCCAGCTTGATCTTCGCCTTTAGGAATCTTTAGGAACTCACCAGTAGTCAATGAATAAAGTAATTTAAACGTGAAATCAAAATTCAAATGATCAACGTCTCGTTAATTTGAATAACTGTGTATTGTTTTCCCTTGTTACAATTGTTGAAAGCACTTGGATCAATTTATATTAATCTCAGTAGGCATTGGGCCTAATCCGTCTGGTTTTGCCATCAGCCTGTTTTCAGGCCATTTGGCTTTGACACCTTATCAGGCAGCCCAGGACTTGGGCCCAAGCTATAGCTGACCTACCCTTTTTGCACCTGGGTTATGGTCTTGCCATACGGGCTATGTTCAAGCCCAAAATGATTAAGGACATGAATTCATATGAGCTCATGGATCAAAACGTAACAACTATTAGGTAATATTAAGTAATTAGAACTTTTTCTTTATTATTAGAGATAAATAAAAATAGAAAATCATAGTCGCTTTAGGTTTGCCCTTTAACTAATAAAAAGAGATGAGCCTCGCTAAACAAAACACATAAATTGTGGGGCCCTCTTTAAATGGCTATATTAAAATACTTACGGCTTTCCCCTAAGATACTAATCTTAGGCGCGTATTTTAATAACATTACATTCCTAAACTCGGGTGCGCATTTATGTGACCCAAATTCAAATCTCAATGAAGTAGAAATGTGTCAACAACCACGGGTGCATTTATGTGATGTGGTTCGAGATACGTTCTCACGACATTGTAATTCTCGTTAAAATAATAATAAAAACAGTTTATGGTTAAAAAGCACATTAAGATAAAACATGTTTTGAAATCAGATCACTATTCCAAATATAATAATTGAGCGACCGTGCTAGAACCACGGAACCTGAGAATGCCTAACACCTTCTCCCGGGTTAACAGAATTCCTTACTTGGATTTTTGGTTCGCGAACTGTTAACAGAGTCATATTTTCCTCGGTTAGGGATTCAACCAATGACTTGGGACACCATTAATCTCCCAAGTGTCGACTCTGAATTCCTAATAATAAATCTCGTTCCGAATGTCCTTTAAGTGAAAAAACACTTTTATACCCTTACGTGTATAGCGAAAAAGGAGGTGTGACAGCTCTGACGACTCTGCTGGGGAGACAAACCCAGAACTTTGGTTCAGGGTTTAAGAATTCGAGCTTAGAATAATTGTTATGTTTGGCTTTATCTGATTTCCCAACATGTTTTCCTGCTAAATGTGCTAAATTCTTTATCGCTTTGATATTATCTGAACTGTATATAAACTGTGCCGAAACCCTTCTCTTCTTACCTCCGAGGATGTGCTTACTGGTTGAGAATCCCTATTCTGTTAGTGTCATACCTTGAAGTAAGAAAGAGGCTCGGACAAGTTACTAAGCTGGATGGCCTTTTGGTTCCCGGTACGTAGCCCCCTCCTCGACTCGAGTTGTCCGCTTGGGTACACAGTCTAGAACACATACTCAGGTTTTGAACCTAGAATAACTTGACTTCATGCCGGATCCCTATTAGGAGCGCTTATTCGCATCACGTGCATTTGTCGTAGGGGACTCATCACAGGGGTTGGGTCCGTCTAGGACAGGTGACCTGAAATGAAAAAGACCGTCCTGATGCATCTTATGTGTTGAGTGTGCATTTATTTGTCTCGGACTTGCATGTTGATCGGCTTGGGAGTATTTTTAAAAATTGAAAAAAAAAGGGAGAGAAATAGCAGTGTAGAGAGTTAATTACCTATTTTAGAAAAACAACCAATGTCAAAATAGAATCGAAACTCTGCTGAATTTTTGAGGAAAATGAAAAAAGAAGAAAAGAAAAAAGGAAAATTTTTTCTTAAAAAAAAGGTTTGTTTTATTGGTCAAGAAAAGGAAAAAAGAAAAACCAAAGAGTTTTATTTTTAAATAGTTTGTTGAAAAAGAAAATATAGAAAGAGTATTGTTTTCCGAAATAGTGTATTTGTCAATGAAGAAGAGTCTTGTTTTCGAAAATAGTTAGTTTTATTTGCCAGAACTACGCCAGTTTGATTCTCACAGGGTGTGGGATGTGTAGGCAACCCCCATCGGGTCCAACTACCTTTTTGCGAAATTAGCCCAAAAGCAATAAAAATTTTAATCTTGTCATGAATAATAGCCGAATGTCCCTAAACGGGCGCCGGAAGGCTGTTTTGGCAAGAACAGCCACGTTGGGTCATTTTCAACAGTTAGGCACAGCCTTAAAATCCTCTTCTCGAGGTGCTGAAAGGTCGTATCTATAAAACCGGCTGTTTGTTTCAAATTAGAAAATTGGAAAAATGATAGTGTCATTTTTTCTTTTTAGGTCAAAATAAGTGATTAAATCACCTTAATAAATGTGTAGGATGAGCACGATTCAACATGAACCTTTCTCAATCATGAATAAAATCCCTCTGGAGTTGCGTCTATGGTGGAACGATCTAGGCAAAGAAGGACAGAGCGAGGTCAACAAATATTTAAAAGGGCTTACCGGTTTATTGGAGATTGCGCCTCGGGGAGACATCATCAGAGCTTTGGTCACATGTTGGGACCCGGCACTCAATGTGTTCCATTTTTCAGACTTTGAACTCACTCCGACCCTAGAGGAAATAGCTGGGTACATCGGGAGTGCCGAGGTTCCTTTAAGGCACAAGTACTTGGTTGCCCCAAGAACCGTAGCTATACACAGATTCTTAGACTCGCTGAAGATAATCAGGACGGTTCACAACAAGGATTTGGCAAATGGCTTTTGCACCCCACACTTCATATACCACAGATATGGCCACATAGGAGGGTTCAATAACCCAGAAAGCAAGATATGTAGCAAAGGAAACCGGCAAAAATGGGAGGAACATAGACGTTTTGCTTTTATGGTGGTATTTTTGGGGATTTTGGTATTCCCAAGGAAGGATGGTAACATTGACATATAAATCGCTGGGGTCGTCAGCACTTTAATGACTCAAGCCAAAAGTACTCTCGCGCCCATGATAGTAGCTGAAATATTTTGTGCTCTTACAGCTTGCAAAGCCGGAGGAGACTTCTTTGAGGGGTGTAATATATTGTTGCAAATGTGGATAACCGAACACCTATACCATCGTCCTCAGTTCTTGAGTTATAGGTCTACAGAGAAAACCTGTATAGAGGAGTTTTATACGAGGATTAAGGGGGTCAATTTGCCTGAAGGATTCACGGGTTGGACAACATACTTTTGGTCCCTCACTGCTAGTCAAATAGAGTGGACGTTTGAATGGTTGCCTGTTGATGAAATAATATATATGCCACCAGCAAGGTCGCATTTCCTCTTGATGGGTCTAAAGAGCATTCAACCTTATGCCCCGTATCGGGTTTTAAGGCAACTCGGGAGATGCCAAATAGTGCCAAACGACGGCGATCTTAGTCTCCAAGTGGTTGAGATTGGTCCTGATGGCCAGTTTCCTGAAGCAATGGTCCGCCAAGTCTGGAGCGAATGTCAATATTTAGCGGCAAATACTTGTGTCTGGGATCGAGCTAAAGGAGAAGTGTCACCTGATTATCACGCCTGGTATAGAAGGGAAGTTGCATTCGGGAGGTCGGCCAAAAGACCCCACCTCCAGGAGTTTGCCGAATCATCACAAGAACAGTGGGCCTGGTTAGCTAAAGAAAATGAATACAGGGCCAAAGTAGGAGAATTGTAAAAGCGGGTCCAAGACCTTCGGTTTGAAAATAGTGTGCAAGCCGCAACCGACAAGGGTGAGAAGAAGAAATTGGCCAAAGAGAATGAAGCCTTACGAGCACAGATCCAAAAGATGAAGATAGCAGCCGAAAATCCCATCAGGAGTGCCAAAGATGCAAAGCTTATAGAAAATCTAAGGCAAAAGGTGAATGACTACAGTTTTGACCTCAACAAAGCAGAGAGAGAATTAGTCGGGGTTCGAAAACAATTGGCTAAAAATGCGAAAGAACGAGCTAGCATGGTTAAACAGTTGAAAGAAGAATACGATAATGAGGTCACGGGATTAAGGAAAAAGGTCATCGCCACAGAGAACAAAATGATCAAACAGGTAAAAGAATTCAACATTGAAAGAGAGCATTGCTACGTGGCATTGACACAATTAGAAATGGACTTGCACCAACTCTAGGAACAAAATCAGGTAACCAAGCATAATTTGGAGGCCACGGCCCAACAGATAGGGCGGTTGCTTCAGGAAAAGGGCAGAATCAGAGAGAGAATCTTAACCGTTGCTCACAACATTACTAGGAAATGCCAAGTGTGCGAGAACATGACTCGCACCACCTTTTTTGCATTGGTGATGATATTTGTGAAACAGATAATGAGTGACTTGGATAGACTTTAGGGGGAATTTGCATATAGGCCCGTGGCGAGACCGAACGATGTCCCGCGGGCACCAGGAGCTTTAATGTATTCATGATTGTCATTTGAGTCTGTATTCCTTTTCCTGTCAATTGTTTGCGTCCGCATTTTTCTTTCCACTAAGAGTCTGTTAGTTGATTGAGTCTGTATTTCCTTTTGATAGAATAGTTAATGGTGGAGTCTGTAGTTCGTCTTTTCATCAGAGTCTAATAGTTTGAGTCCTTGTAATCGAAGTATTCGCTATCAATAAAATTGAAAATCCCAAACATTTTGCCTCCATTTTACCTTATTTGCACGAACTACGCTCGGTCTGATTCATGTGGGGTCATGATACGTAGGCAATCTTCATAGGATTCGACCGTAACCATATGAAGAGAGAAAAATAAAAAGAGACAAGAAAATAAAAGAGCGGAAAAACAAGAAAAAGAGGGGGAAAACAAGAGAGAAAAGAAGAACAAAAAGAGAGAAAATAAGAAACCAAACGAAAGAAATAATGGCAGAACGAGAGGGAATGAGAAAATAGGAACAAAGAGAAAACAAGGAAGCTGGGATGACGTAAGCAGTCGAGCAAATGCATAATAGAAACCGTCAACTGCTTAGGTGCATTCATTCCCCAAATGTGTGGTTCTCTATTTGTTAATGCTCTAACCGCTAACAATGTTGCTGTTGATGATGAGTTCAGGCAAGTGGTTAAGTTGACTGGCATTCTGGCAACCCATCCATACAACACCCGCTCTAAGGATACATAAAAAATGGTCAACCAAGAGCTAGAAGCAAGCGTTGTCGACCCATCTAGGGAAGAAGAAGTAGTGGATGTCAACGCCATAAAGAGGAGATGTATAAACTGAAGCAGCAAATGGCCGAGATGTACTAGGCCTGGGCAAAGGGACACCCACTACCAGCCTATCCTGCTAACCCTCCCTACATCCCACCATTAGCTCAACCACAAGATCCTCCCACAGTGAATTCCTCTTCGGCCTACCCTACCTACCAGCAATACTACGCAACCACTTCCCAAACACTACCACCTCCACCACCCAAACAAATCACATGCCCTCCACCACCAACTACTCATGTGTTTGTGGCTCCTCCACCCGCCGCACTACACATATCTTCTAGTGAACCCCTATTCCAAACCCAGGAAAACCACTATTACCCACCTGAACCCACCTTCAAACCACCAGAACCATACTCTTATGCTCCACGCTTTGATCTCTCAGTTGAAGAAGAGAAGCCTCCTAAAAACCCTGAGCAGGAGGAGATGATACGAAAGGTTAAGAGCTTGGAGCAGTCATTCAGAAACATGCAGGGTCTCAGAGGACAGGTGAGGGTGGTGTATAAGGACATGTGCTTCTTTCCCGAAGTCCAGTTACCTACGGGATTCAAGTTACCCAAGTTTGATTTTATATGGCGGACATGGTGATCCGGTAGCCCATCTGAGGGGATTTTGCAATAAGATGAGAGGAGCTGGGGGAAAGGATGAGTTATTGATGGCATACTTAAGTCAAAGTTTAAGTGGGGAAGCCCTGGAATGGTATACACCACAGGATCATGCCCGATGGTACACTTGGGATGATTTGGCCCAGGCATTTGCAGGCCACTTTCAATATAATCTCGAAATTGTCCTAGACCGTCTATCACTGACCAAAATTGAGAAGAAGCCGAGGGAAAGTTTCAGAGAGTACGATTTTCAATAGAGAGAACAGGCGGCGAGAGTCGATCCTCTAATGAAGGAAAGCGAGATAGTTGTTTAATTCCTACAGGCTTTGGTGCCTACTTACTATGGCCACCTGGTGTCAGCAGTGGGAAAAACATTCAACGAGGTCGTAAAAATGGGAAGTATGGTGGAAGAGGATCTCAAGTCCAACAAGATTATGAGCTATTCGGCAATCAAGACGACTACCCAGGCTATCCATAGCGGCACTGGAGGGGCATTGGGAAAGAAAAAGAAAGAAGATGTTACAGTAGTAGAATCGAGAGCTTGGTCCAGGGGCCCATCGCGATATTATCACCAACCACGACCCCATCCCCAAACCTACCCACACACTCTATATGGCCCACCGCAACACTACTACCCACCTCATGTCCCCATTTCTCTATCCACTATGCCCAAACATACCCCCAACCTCCTACCCATGTGCAATCGCGCACACCTACCCCACAAAATACTTACCCAACTCAAAGCACCTACCTACCCCCGAGAGCCTACAGAAACCCCACTGGACCCGGTTTTTGACCTAACCCTACTTCCAAGAATGATAGGCTGCAGAAGAAGAAGACTTTCACTCCGCTGGGAGAATCTTACACCAGCTTATACCACAGATTGAGATAGTTGGGCATGTTGAGTCCGATTGAACCCAAAGTGCCAAATCCTCCCCCAAGGAATCTGGACCACTCGGTGAGTTGCGAGTATTGCTCGGGTGCTCCGGGACATGACACAGAAAAATGTTAGCATTTGAAAACGGCCATCCAGGAGCTCATTGATACCCGCCGAATTAAGTGCAGGCCCCAGAGATGCCTAACATCACTCAGAATCCGTTGCCAACCCATCACGAGACCCATATGATTGAGTTAGTGCAAAAGGGAGAGTACAAGAAGCCTTCACAAACCGTAATGATGATCAGGGCCAGCGAGGATAGATCAAATAAGAAACCAACCAATGGGAGGGCATTGATCAAGGTAGAGGAGACAGTTAGCAAACCAGTGGTGGTGATAAAAAATGAGACTTTGAGAAATGTTGCAGTAAAGCAAGAATCAGCTAAAGTGGTGGTGCTGGGGGCAGCTGTCAAGCCCATTGTGATCGTAAAAGGGGCTCGCACAGAACTGGTTATCATCAAGCCAGTGACTCAGTTACCAGTAGTCAGTGATCATAAAAGGGGCTCGCATAGAGCCGGTGTTACATTTTCTCGTGAGAGGTTTGAGAGATGGTGAGGGTAGGGGGGCCTGAGGGGGGTAAGGGCTGTTTGGACATTTATATGGCGACAACATCGCTAGTTCTTGTCCGTTGGATGATGAGAGATCAAGGGCTGAGGGCAAAACGACATCATTTCACTTAAACGAGGGGGGGCAGGCCGGGTTGGGTATGAATTTGGGCCCGGACCGCTGGTTTGGGAAGGGAATCGTTTGGGCTAATACATTTGGCCCAAAATTTGAGCAATTTACTAAGGCCATGCATCTCTTTTATTTTTTCAATTATTTTCTTTTCTTTTCCTCTTTTTATTTTTCATTTATATTTTCCTGATTTTTATTAAATGCCTAATCAACAAATAAAAACCCAAATTATATTACTCAATTTTCAAATGCCATAATTCCTAATTTAAATACAAACTAAGACAAATTACAAGTATAAATGCAAAAGAATTATTTTTGTTATTTTAATCTTTGTAAAGTAATTCAATTAATCCTAAAATATGAAATTAAATCCTAAATGCAAGTGTCAAGTATATTTTTTATATTTTTTCATTAATTAAAATGCACACACAAAGATGCAAACAATTAACACAAAATGTCATAAAAATAGACAAAATTGCAAAATAATGAAATAACACATTTTGTTTGAATTTCTGGGAGTAATTCATATAGGACAAAAATCATGTGCTCACAACTGCCCCTCTTTGCTCGGGAACACGAAGAGTTTTCGGGCAAAGATATGTAAGCAGATACGAGTGATTTTTGCCCGTTTGAACACTCCGTGTGAAGCATTTTCGAAAGATTTGACCGCACCCTGCTTCAGAGGTTGCCTACATATCCTAGGCTAAAAAGGAATCAGGTCAGTGTAGTTCGGGAAGGTCTGGTAGCTGGGACTGCCAGGAGCTGTAATTTTCGTTGCCGTTGCTGTTTCTACTGCTCGCTGACCTCCTTATTACACCAAGTTGAAATAAAAGAGACTAGCCTAAGCTATGATCTATGAAGTACAAAAAATCCTATCTATGTCTTCATCTTACGGTTCTTGTTGCCTCGAACTTGTATCCTTCCGATGGAATTCTTACGTTGTTGCCTTGAATTGTGATATGAGATTTTTTGCTATTCCTCTGAGTGATGCTTGACTGCTGAAATTTGAAATACATGCCTCTATTCACCAGCGAGCTCCTGATTGCTGAACTTGAAAAGTATTCCCTTGTTCTCCAAGTGGGCTCCTGATTGCTGAACTTGAAAAGTATTCCCTTGTTCTCCAGGTAGGCTCCTAACTTCAACAAAATAGACAAAGAAAATTTTTTGCCCCAGTTCGGTGGCTGGGCATATCATGTTATCAAGTATTAAAACTAGAAAGCTAAAATTTGAATTGTACTTCCCTTGTTCTCCAGGTGGGCGCCTGATTGCTGAACTTGAAAAGTATTCCCTTGTTCTCCAGGTGGGCGCCTGATTGCTGAACTTGAAATGTATTCCCTTGTTCTCTATGTGAGCGCCTGACTTCTGAACTTGAAACGTATTCCCTTGTTCTCCAGGTGGGCGCCTGACTTCAACAAAATAGACAAACACATAAAATTTTCCGCCCCAGTTTGGTATCTGGGTGCATTACGTTTCCAAATATTAAAAATTGGAAAGCTAAAATTTGAGTTGTACTTCCCTTCTTCTCCAGGTGGGCACTTGATTGCTGAAACTTGAAATGTATTCCCTTGTTCTCCAGGTAGGCGCCTGACTTCTGAACTTGAAACGTATTCCCTTATTCTCCAGGTGGTCACCTGATTGCTGAACTTGAAACGTATTTCGTTGTTCTCCAGGTGGGCGCCTGACTGCTGAACTCGAAATGTATTCCCTTGTTCTCCAGGTGGGCGCCTGATTGCAACAAAATAGACAAAACAAAGAAAAAATTTCTACCCCAGTTTGGTGGCTGGGCGCATCATGTTGCCAAATATTATTTAAAATTTGAAAGTGAAAATTTGAATTGTACTTCCCTTGTTCTCCAAGTGGGCGCCTGATTGCTGAAACTTGAAATGTATTCCCCTGTTCTCCAGGTGGGCGCCTGACTTCAAAATATCAAAGGAAGTTTCTTTCCCCTGTTTCAATCAAAGAAAGATTTTGTTAATATAAAATGGTGGTTAGTTGCTGGCATTATTGCTAGGCATACCCCTGCCGCTGAGCTTCACTCCGACTTGCTTCCCTGGACTTGCCTTGAATCACTTCGACTTCCTGACTACCTTTCAACCCCATGACTTTGACAACCCTAGTGTTCTATCCCATATTGCTGTTTTTATGTTTCTAACCCCTCTATCTGAAACTTTGCTTCTCCCATAAAACTATCCAATCAATCCACCAATGAAGCTTCCGGTGGTTCTATATGTCTTACTTTGCCTTTTGATATCTTTGATATATTCTGGCCATTTTGTTCTTTGCAACTGGGAAACGGGTAGTTAGCTTTAACATTCCTCCCTTTTGTTTCGAATAGAACTGACACTGACACATCTTAAAGAACAAACCTCAAAAGAATGAAATGCAATGACCTCGAGGGTTAAAGATAGAGAGAATCCGAAAATGGATGATTTGTAATGAAGAAGGAAGAGAAGAGGCCTTATCTGAGTGGAACAGTTGGTACCATTGATCATGCCATGCATTTTGGATTAACCGACCCAGTCTGTCCAACCAATCAACTTTCAATTGCCACATTTGCTGTTCCGGACTTTCATAACCTGATTTTCACCCAAACCCAAACCTTGCTCATCTTGCAATGTCTTGAGCAGCTTTCAACCATAGACCTGTCTCTTTTGCACATCTGAAAACTCACATTCGCCTTACGGTGCTCGTGAGGGTTTTCACCAATAAGACTCTCTCATTTTTTATTTCTCTCAACTCACTTCGCCTTACGGTGCCCGTGAGGGTTTTCACCAATAAGACTCTCTCATTTTGATTTCTCTCAACTACCGTCGCCTTACGGTGCCCATGAGGGTTTTCACCAATAAGACACTCTCATTTTCATTATTTTTCTTCTTGTACCGGAGTGTTGCCCCTAACATGAACCACTTTTACTTGCTCATATTGGCACTTCTTGAAGACTGATCGGAAGGTCTTTCTTTGGACTGTAATGCAGGCTATTGGATAGGGTTAGAAAGAAGGGTATCAAAGGCTCAAAATAATTCAACATGGGTTTAAAGTTACAACTTTTGGAATCAGATTTCTCACAATAACCACAACTTCTGCCCCAGTTTCTTTCTTGTGGGACTTTTGGATTTTTGTTTTGGTGTGACTGAACCTCAGAGAAAGGCTGCCTATGTACCCTTTCGGGATCAAGTCAAACGTAGTTCAGGTCATAAAATTACTTCATTGTTGCGATCTTTCTGTTCATTTCTTTTCTTTTCTCTTTTGTTTTCTCTTTTCTTTTTCCTTTCTTTTCTTTTCTCTTCTTCTTTTTCTTTTCTTTTTCTTCTTCTTTTTCTTTATTTTTTTTCTTTTTTTTTCTCTCCTTTTATATTTCACTGTTTTTCTCTTATTTCTCCGCTTACTTTCCCCTGCTCGGGCTTACAAGTTTTATTATTGATTCTGAAAGAGGGGTACGAAAGAAAATAAATGAGACTCAAAAAGGGTAACAAAGGATAAAGTGTTTGGATATCAAAACCAAATGCCTTCGTCATTTCAATCTAAAAAATATGCCAAATACAATCAAGTACAATTAGACAAAGAAATCATACATAGTATCGCTTGAATGCATCAGAGTTGATAGCCATTTCTACACATTTGTTAGATATAATGCGTCATTGGACAACACCCTGGTTACAACAAATGGCCCCTGCCAGTTTGGGGCGAACTTTCCTTTCGCTTCAGCCCAATGAGGTAAGATACGCCTCAACACCAATTGCCCTACTTCAAACTTCCGTGGACGCACCTTCTTGTTATATGCTCTTGCCATTCTCTGTTGGTACAACTGACCGTGACATACTGCTACTAATCTCTTTTCATCAATAAAACTTAGTTGTTCCAAGCGGGCTTTGACCCATTCAACATCATCAATTTCTGCCTCGGCGATAATCCGAAGGGATGGTATTTCAATTTTTGCTGGTATTACTGCTTCAGTATCGTATACCAATAAATAAGGAGTCGCCCCTACTGAAGTGCAAACAGTAGTGCAATAGCCTAGCAGTGCGAAAGGTAATTTCTCATGCCATTGCCTGGACCCTTCCACCATTTTCTGAAGTATTTTCTTGATGTTCTTGTTAGCTGCTTCGACCGCTCCATTCGCCTTAGGACGATATGGGGTGGAATTGCGGTGCATGATCTTAAACTGCTAACATGTCTCTGCCATCAGATGACTGTTGAGATTGGCCCCATTGTCCGTGATGATTACCTTCGGGATTCTGAACCGACAGATGATATTTGAATGCATAAAATCGACCACTGCCTTCTTGGTCACAGATTTGAAAGTTTTCGCCTCAACCCACTTGGTGAAATAATCAATGGCTACCAGAATAAACTTGTGCCCATTTGACGCCGCTGGCTCGATCGGACCAATGACATCCATTCCCCAAGAAACAAAAGACGATGGTGCCGACATTGTATGCAATTCAAATGGTGGAGAATGAATCAAATCTCCATGTACCTGACATTGATGACACCTGCGCACGAAACTAATGCAATCTCGTTCCATAGTAAGCCAATAATAACCTGCTCGGAGAATCTTCTTTGTCAATACTTATCCACTCATATGAGGTCCACAAACTCCCGCATGTACCTCGGTCATGATAACTGTATCTTGTTTAGCATCTATGCATCTCAATAAACCAAGATCTGGAGTTCTTTTATACAACACTCCTCCACTGAAGAAAAATCCGCTTGCCAAGCGTCGAATCGCCCTCTTTTGATCCCATGTGGTAAGTGTTGGATATACTCCCATCCTGAGGTATTCTTTGATATCATGGAACCACGGCTCACCACCAAGTTCTTCTTCCACCATGTTACAATACACATGCTGATCTCGGACCTGAATCTGCAAAGGTTCCGCATAAGCCTTATCTGGATGATGCAACATTGATGCCAAAGTAGCCAAAGCATCGGCAACTTCATTATGAATCCTTGGAATATGCCTGAAATCTATGGATTGAAACCATTGACAAAGATCATGTAAATATTGCCGGTACGGTATAAGTTTCAAGTCTCGTCTCTCCTATTCCCCTTGAATCTGGTGTACCAGAAGATCCGAGTCACCCATGACCAAGATTTCCTGGACACCCATGCTTATACCCAACCTTAAACCCAAGATACATGCCTCATATTCAGCCATGTTATTGGTGCAATAGAAACGAAGTTGAGCCGTAACAGGGTAGTGTTGCCCTGTCTCATAAACAAGTACTACTCCTATCCCAACGCCTTTGGTATTGGTAGCCCCATCAAAGAACAATTTCCATCCTGGCTTCTCGACCTGTTCTGATTCATCAACATGCATTATCTCCTCATTGGGAAAGTATGTCTTCAAAGGCTCATATTCATCATCAACTGGATTCTCGGCCAAATGATCAGCCAACGTTTGTGCTTTAATTGCAGTCCGGGTCACATAGATGATATCAAATTCCGTAAGCAAGATCTGCCACTTTGCGAGTCTCCCTGTGGGCATGGGCTTCTGAAAAATATACTTCAATGGGTCCAACCGAGAGATGAGATAGGTGGTATATAATGACAAGTAATGTTTCAATTTCTGCGCTACCCAGGTTAAGGCACAACACGTCCTCTCAAGCTGAGTGTACTTCACCTCATAAGATGTGAACTTCTTGCTGAGGTAGTAAATTGCTTGCTCTTTATTTCCCGTGATATCATGTTGCCCCAGTACACAGCCAAAAGAGTTGTCCAGAAATGTCAGATAAAGGATCAAGGGTCTTTCTGGCTCCGGTGGGACCAACACAGGTGGACTGGCCAAATACTCCTTAATATTGTCAAATGTTGCCTGACATTCATCTGTCCATCTGACCCCATCATCCTTCTTTAGCAGCTTAAAGATGGGCTCACAAGTCGTTGTGAGCTGGGCAATGAACCTGCTGATATAATTTAACCTGCCAAGAAAACTCATCACCTCTTTTTTGTTCTTAAGCGGCGGTAGCTCTTGAATGGCTTTGATCTTGGACGGGTCTAGCTCAATACCGCACCAACTTACCACGAACCCCAGCAGTTTCCTAGACGGAACTCCAAATGCACACTTCGCTGGATTAAGCTTGAGGTTGTTTCTGTGTAGTCTCTGAAAAAACTTCCTCAGGTCCTTGACATGGTCACACTGCTTCCTTGACTTTATGATCACATCATCTACATAGACTTCAATTTCCCGATGTATCATGTCATAGAACAGGGTGGTCATCGCCCTCATGTATATTGCCCCGGTGTTCTTCAACCCAAATGGCATGACCCTATAACAATAAGTTCCCCAAGGCATGATGAATTTTGTCTTTTCCGCATCTTCCTCATTCATCAAAATCTGGTGATAGCTCGCATAACAATCCACGAAGGAACCAATCTCATGTTTGGCACAATTGTCAATTAGTATGTGGATGTTTGGCAGCAGGAAGTTGTCTTTTGGACTCGCCTTATTGAGATCACGGTAATCAACGCACACTCTAGTCTTTCTATCCTTCTTTGTCACAGGCACAACATTAGCTAACCAGGTGGGGTACCGCGTGACCCGGATGACCTTCGCCTCAAACTGCTTGGTGACCTCTTCTTTGATTTTCACACTAATGTCTGCTTTAAATTTCCTTAGCTTCTGCTTAACAGGAGGGCATGCTGGGTCGGTGGGCAATTTATGGACCACAAATCAGTGCTTAAACCAGGCATTTCATCGTATGACCACGTAAAAACATCTTTGTACTCAAACAACGCTTTAATTTTCTCTTCTCTGAGCCGAGGTTCCAAATGGACACTTATTTTTGTTTCCCGTACATTCTCCTGATCTCCTAAATTGATTGCCTATGTGTCATTCAGATTAGGTTTGGGTTTTTCTTCAAATTGGCTTAATTCTTTACTGATTTCTTCAAAGGCTTCTTCATCATCATATTCTACCTCGTCATCACACCCAATTTCTTGTATTATTATTTCGGAGTTAGATTGGTATTCAAGATGAGACCGAAGACTCCTCATGCATGACACATCAGTGAAACCAGCATAAAAGGGACTGTACAAGAAAGAAAAGAAAGACAAAATAAAGGCTATAAGAATGAAAAAGGAAGGAAATTGCATTTCATTAAAATTTTAAGATAACAAGGTTTAACTCGTCCAAACGGACGGAACATAGCATCCGAATTACAACCTTGGAAATAACCCAGATTAAACTGAAAGGAAAATCAAAACTAACTACCAAGACTCCCTCCGGGTAGGAAGAGGAGTAGCTTCCCAATTATTAAGCTTTGCATGGGGCCCCACGAACTACACATCTACCTTGCTTGGACCTTGTCCTGCCTCCAACACATTCACCTCGTCAAACAGATTCTCAAACCTCTCAATCAGCTCCTTGTCGAGTTCCACCACCACAGAATTAGGCATTGTCGTTGCTGGGCACTTCTTAGTACCAGGCCTGACAAAGGAATGGTAAAGGCGTGGGATGGGTTTTGGAAGGGTCCATGCTCTCTTTTTCATCTTTTTAGCTCGCCTTATGTCAGCAATAGTGGGCTTGAAGCCTAAACCAAAAGTATCCAGGTTTCCAAGAAAAGATACCGGCTGTGTGATGCCTTGCAAAGAAGCACCCAAGCCTTTTCCAGGTAAGAATCCATTCTTTATCATTTCCGAGCCCACCATGACAGATGCAACAGCTACCCTGGGATCTTTTCAACTGATACTATGTCTAAGACTTGGTAAACCCATGGACCTTTGTCATCCTCAGCTTCTACGAAAGGCATAATGGTATTACACGAACTATCTTCCCTATGCACCATAATTTCCTGCCGGTCCCACTCAAATTTGACCATCTGATGCAAGGTAGATGGCACTGCTTTTACTGCATGAATCCAGGGTCGGCCTAACAAGAGATTTTAAGAAACAGCCACGTCGAGCACCTGGAACTCCATAGTGAATTCAATTGATCCTATCGTCAGTTCCAACACTATATCCCCAACTGTCTCCTTTCCTCCTCCATCAAATCCTCGCATACAAATGCTATTCTTGTGGATTCTCTCACTGTCCACCTTCAACTTGTCCAGATGGAGAGAGGGCAAATGTTTGCGCTAGACCCATTATCAATCAGCACTCGGGTGACCATGGAGTCTTCACATTTCACCACGAGGTAGAGTGCTCTATTATGCTCAGTTCCCTCCAAAGGTAGCTCATCATCAGAAAATGTAACCCTGCTGACCTCGAAAATCTTGTTTGCTATTTTCTCCAAATGATTCACATAGATCTTATCAGGAACATGGGCTTCATTCAGAATCTTCATCAATTCCCAGTGGTACTCATCCCAATGGATCAATAATGATAGAAATGAGATATGTGTTAGGGTCTTTCTCAACTGTTCTATAATGGAATAATCTTGTGCCTTCATCTTCTTCAAGAATTCTTCTGCTTCTTCTTTAGTCACGGCCCTTTTTACTGGTACTGGATTATCTTTTGTTGTTTTAGCTTTTCTCAGCTCTTCAAGGGCAAAGCATCTTCCTGAATGAGTCAGCCCATGGGTTTCACAAACTTCTTCTTTAACTTCCTTCCCCTTATACGTTACTGTCACTTAACCGTAATGCTATGGAACAGCCTTTTCACTGACTACTGGTAACTGCATCACTGGCTTGATGATAACCAGCTCTGTGCGAGCCCCTTGTATGATCACAACAGGCTTGACAGCTGCCCCCGGCACTACCACTTTAGCTGGCTCTTGTTTTACTGCAACACTGCTCAAAGGCTCCTTCTTTATTACCACGACTGGTTTGCTAACTGTCTCCTCTACCTTGATCAATTTCCTTCCACTAGCTGGTTTCTCATTCGATTTGTCCTCACTAGCCCTGATCATCATTACGGTTTGTGAAGGCTTCTTGTGCTCTCCCTTTTGTACTAGCTCAATCATATGGGTCTCATGATGGGTTGGCAATGGATTCTGAGTGATGTTAGGCGTCTCTGGGGCCTGTACTTCAATTCGGCGGGTATCAATGAGCTCCTGGATGGCCATTTTCAAATGCTAGAATTCTTTTGTGTCATGTCCCGGAGCGCTCGAGCAATACTCGTAACTCACCAAGTGGTCCAGATTCCTTGGCGGAGTATTTGGCAATTTGGTTTCAATCGGACTCAACATGAGCAACTGTCTCAATCTGTGGTACAGGCTGGTGTAAGATTCACCCAACAGAGTAAAAGTCTTCTTCTTCTACAGCCTATCATTCTTGGAAGCAGGGTTGGGTCAAAAACCGGGTCCAGTAGGGTTTCTGTAGGCTCTCGGGGGTGGGTAGGTGCTTTGAGTTGGGTAAGTATTTTGTGGGGTGGGTGTGCGCCATTGCGCATGGGTAGGAGGTTGGGGGTATGTTTGGGCATGGTGGATAGAGAAATGGGGGACAGGAGGCGGATAGTAGTGTTGCGGTGGGCCATATGGGGTGTATGGGTAGGTTTGGTGATGGGGTCGTGGTTGGTGATAATATGGTGATGGGACCCTGGACCAAGCTCTCGATTCTACTACTGTAACATCTTCTTTCTTTTTCTTTCCCAATACCCCTCCAGTGCCACTCTGGATAGCCTGGGTAGTTGCCTTGATTACCGAATAGCTCATAATTTTGTTGGACTTGAGACCCTTTTCCAACATCCTTCCCATTTTCACTACCTCGTTGAATGTTTTTCCCACTGCTGACACCAGGTGACCATAGTAAGTAGGCTCCAAAGCCTACAGGAAGTAATCAATCATCTCGCTTTCCTTCGTTGGAGGATCGACTCTTGCCGCCTGTTCTCTCCATCGGAAACCGCACTCTCTGAAGCTTTCTCCGGGCTTCTTCTCAATTTTGTTCAGTGACAGATGTTCCGAGACAATTTCGAGATTATATTGAAAGCGGCCTGCAAACGCTTGGGCCAAATCACCCCAAGTGTACCATCGGGCACAACCCTGTCATGTATACCATTCCAGGGCTGCCCTACTTAGACTTTGACTGAAGTACACCATCAATAGCTCATCCCT
>MU727722.1:20294-41449 GCA_026770625.1 Nicotiana glauca | reverse complement strand
TCTTACCAACCATTTTATTCTCTTTCTCACACATTTATTCTTAAATATTTTCTCAGTTCTTGTTTAATAATTGGGTATTTTTCGATATTACACGAAAAAATTGATTAAAATATATTATCTGAGTAGGAAAATAGTTCAAATATAATATAAAAATATATTATCGTGGGAGTATTTTTTTTAATTTTAACTCTTTATGCAATCTATTTAATCTTATTCTTTCTTCTATTGGACATTTATGAAGTGGTAATGTATTGCCAATACGGAGAATTCTTATAAAATTAATTTTATTAAATCTTCCTACTAGATAAAATTTTATTAATTTTAAAATTTTAAATATTAAAAATTAGCAAAAAATATATTGTAATCTAAAAAATATTGCAGTTATGTCCTTTCTCTATGAGTTCTTCCGATTAATATTTTAAATGTATTATAGATATATATAGATAGAAGGAAGAAAGATATTGAAATTATAAGTTGACACTTGACATTTGTTGTAGAGTTTTGTAAGAATTGAGTTTGTAATGTATTTTTTGAAACACTTAAGAAAGTGTATCTTTTATATGTTTTAGAAATGAAATGTATTTTTTTTAAATATTTCTAATTAAAATCTTAAATATTAAGAAAATCTAAAGCTTTGAAAACTATTTTTTGAGTTTTTAAGAAAATTCAAAAACTGAGCGTAGAAATCTTTAAAAAGAAAATCAAAAGGAATTATTTTTCTCATAACTCAAAATGAGTTCGCCACCAATTTACAAAGTGGTGAAATAAAAATAATATTTATTTAAAATTTGAAAAATAAGTACCACCTAAATCCTAACAAAGGAGCGGTCCATGCGTGAGACTTACATGTAATAATAAATATTTATGCCCGAAAGTAATTATACTAATATGATTTCTAAAGGTCTACTATGTCTTAAAACTAATAGGATTATAAAGCTAATATCTAGAATTCTGGTTATGTCCTTTTATTATGAGCTATTATGTTTAATATTATAAGGTCATTTTTGTAAACCGATATTATATTCATGCTTTTATAATAATATAGATTATTATTTGACCATTAGTAAGTGTCGAATTTTCCATCTCGTCTCTACTTCTTCGATATTAGGCGGGATACTTACTGAGTACACGTTGTTTTTGTATTCATACTACACTTATGTGCATTTTTATTGCACAGGCACATGCACCTTTGGTGGCCTAGTGGGCGTAGCAGCATAGTTGACACGGAGACTAGGTGAGCTGTATTTCCTCGAGCCGACCCGCAGCTAGAATAGTCTCTCTCTTTCAGGATTCTATTTATTTTCTGTCCAATTATATTCCGAACTATTGTCTTACTTTATTCGATTTTTCTTAGAAGTTGATCATACACTTGTGACACCGGGTTCTGGGGTGGTTATGAAGTATTTTGTATTAACTATTTATCATTTAAATTTGATTTGAGATAATTATCTTTTTAATTGGTAAATTTGAAGGAAAATCCTAGATTTCAAAAATATTAAAACGAGAATTTGATTAAGTACTTTGGTTGGCTTGCCTGACGGTGGTGTCCGGCGCCATCACGACCCTTAGTGAATTTTGGGTCGTGACAAAAATGATATTAGTAACCCTATATTGAACTTATAAGTTGATGATAGAAATTATTAGTGGATATCGAGCCTTACTATTGCTTGTTAGCTTTGCTCCTTTGATTTCTCAGTCACTTTTTACTTGAACCGTTTGTTCCATTTGAATGAGGTTATATTATCCAAGCACCAACATAATCCTCTTATGATGTTTTAAATTTCTAAACATTAATTTAAATGAAACATATTAAATTAAGCTTTGAAAGATTATAGTGGAAGAAAAATTTGTATTTAAAATTATATAAAGCATTTTGGAAGCATATTTTCCCATATACAAAATAATTTCCTTAAATAAAAAGAAAAATAGATCACAAAATGACCACGTAATTCCTCTCTGTGTGAAATAAAATAATAAATAATTGCACACAAAAAAGAGAAAATTCTTATTGATTTTGGAATGACTTATAGTGGAATAGAACCTGTTTATTTATAGGAAAAAAGTGACCTAGACACAAAGTAACAAACTCTAAAATCTCTCTAAAAGATAGACATTCACCTTAAATATAATACTATTTATAAAACTCTCCCATGAATGTCTATTCAACATATAATATGCCTCGTTAAAACTTTAACTAAATAAAATTCAGTTGAAAAAAATTCTAATGAAGGAAAAATAGTATACATATTTAATAATGCACCTTTTGGTTATCTCTTTAAACACCTTGCAAGGAAAACTCGATGGGACAAAATCTTATAAGGGAAAAAGAGTATAACGTGCACTAACTCCCCCTGATGAGAGCATTAATTCACATCTTTAAGCCTTCGCATCCCAATCTTGTACACTAGTTTATTGAAGGTTGGCGTCGGTAGAGATTCAGTGAACAAATCAGTCATAAACAAGTCTGTTGTACATTGATATCACTATTCTTTTGAAGGTCAAGTGTGAAAAGTAACTTTAGTGAAATTTGTTTGTCCTACCTCCTTTTATGAACCCTCCATGCAATTGGGTTGTGCATGCTACATTGTCTTCATACAAAATTGCGGGCATTTTGTCACACTTCAAACTATATTTTTCTTGAATAAGATGTATTATAGACCTCAACCACACACATTCTCGACTTTATTCATGAATATCAATTATCTCGGCATGATTAGATGAAGTAGCCACGATTGATTGCTTAGTTAATCGCCAAGATATGGCAGTGCCTCCACATGTAAACATCTAGCCTATTTGAGATCGATCCTTTTGTGGGTTAGATAAATACCCACTATTAGCATAACCAACAATATCACGACTGCAATCATCGCCATAAAATAATCCCATATCGGTAGTCCCTTTTAGATACCACAATATATATTTGATTCTATTCCAATATCTCCTTTTAGGAGCAGAGCTATATCTTGCTAAGATATTAACTGAAAAGGTTATGTCAGGCCTTGTAGTATTAGCAAAATACATTAGTGCACCAATTGCACTAAGATATGGTACTTCAGGATCAAGAAACTCTTCATTCTTTCTTAAGGTCAGAACAAATCCTTATTCATATCAAGTGATCGCACAACCATTGGAGTACTTAACGAATGTGCTCCATCCATGTAAAACCGTTTCAATACCTTTTCTACGTAGTCATTGATGAACAAAAAATTCTCTTTCCAAACGTTCAACTTGCAAACCGAGACATAATTTTGTCTTTTCAAGATCTTTCATCTCGAATTTTTTCTTTAAATAATCAATTGCCTTTTGGAGTTCTGTAGGAGTTCCAATACTGTTTATATCATTAACATATACAGCATGTACAATAAACTCCGATGTTTGTTTTCTTTATAAAATACATGAATAAATGGCATCATTTATATAACCTTACTTTAATAAATACTCACCAAGGGGGTTATACTATATTCTTCCTTATAGCTTTAGACCATACATAGATATTTGCAATTTGATTGAAAATATTTCTTAATACTTTAAATTATGTGCATCGGCCATTTTAAATCCTTTGAAAAACTTTTATGTATATCTCATTATCAAGTGAGCCATAAAGGTAGTTTGTAACCATATCCATTAAATACATATCAAGTTTTTTTGTACAACAAAACTAATGAGATAAAGGAATATTCTTTTATCTGTAACATGTGAATATGTCTCTTTATAATCGACACCAGACCTTTGTAAAAATCCTTATGCAACAAGGCGTGCCTTATATCTTTGTACCTTATTTTCCTCATTCATTTTGCGTATAAAGACTCCTTTATAGCCAAAAAGCTTAAAACCATTAAGTGTTTGGACTATAGTCCTAGAACATAACTCTACGCGATCGCATAAAACACACATGCGAACGCGATACATAGGCTTCCCATACCTATGCGATCGTGGACAAACCCATGTGTGACGACCCGACTTGTCGTCTCATGTGTTTCCGTCCTGTTTTCCCTGTTTATTTCTCCTTCATGATTTATTATATGTGTTGGGCGAGTTTGAGTTGACTCGGATCGGATTTGGTAGGAAATGGGGCAATTAGTCTCTTTAAGGAAATGTTGGTTTGGAAAAGTCAACCGGAAGTTGACTTATGAGTTAGAGAGCTCGAATGTGAATTCCGATAGTTCGGTTAGCTCCAGGAGGTGATTTGTGACTTGGGAGTACGATCGGAATTGAATTTGGAGGTCCGGTGTAGAACTACGATTGAATTGGCGAAGTTGGAATTTTGGCGAATTCCGGTTGATAGGTGAGATTTTGATCCGAGGGTCATAATAGAATTCCGAGAGTTTCTGTAGTTTCGTTAGGTGATTTTGGATATGTGTGTAAATTTTTAGGTCATTCGTACATCGTTTGGTCACATGTGCGGTGACCACAGGTGCGGTTATTTAGCCGCAGAAGCGAAAATCGTTGTTGGCACGAGGGTTTATATCATTATTTCATCCGCGAACTTATGTCATTTTTCCTCCATTGTGGAGAGATTTTGAGAGCTTTGAGGCAATTTTGAAGAGGGATTCAAGGGAGAAGGATTAGAGATAAGTTCCTTGGCCTAATTATTCAAGTTTATGGTAGAATTAACATGAAAATTGGTTGAAATTCATTAAAAAGGGGTTAAGCTAGGGCTTGAATTTTAATATTTTAAATTGGGATTTGATAGGTCATTTGAGCTCGGATTTGGGAGTTCTTGGTATGTATGGACTCGTGGCGAGACGAGAAATCCGGTAATGTGAGTTTTGTAATTTTTCGAGAAGCGGGCCCGGGGCTCAAATTTTGTTAGTTTCGGGATTTTTACTATATTTCGATTGTTTTCGATTGGGTATTGTTCCGTTGGCATATTGTAATATATTCACTCTAATTTTGGTTAGATTCGACGCGTGTGGAGGCCAATTTGATGGGCAAAGGCGTCGCGAGCAAGGAATTTCACCGATTCGAGGTGAGTAATACTTGTAAATGATATCCTGAGGGTTTGAAACCCCGAATTTGCACTTCATAGTTTTGTATTGAGGTGACTTGCACGCCAGATATGAGCGTGGGGTAGAGCACCATTGGGGGACTGTGACATGGTCCGTCCCGGTTGTTGATTTTTACCGCGTATTTGACTCAAATTATTTGTTATCATCATAATTCGGGTTGATTGCCATGTTTGGGGCTTTGTGCCAACTATGTGATTCCTTCGGGGATTGATATTACTTTTTTTGCATTACTTGCATATTATTTGATCTTGGTCCAAGGTTTTAATATTATTTTACAAACTCAGCCATTTTTCTAGGACTTGAGAACTTAAACAATATTTTATTGACGTTTCGAGCTGAGGAATATCATGTTACTATTGCCCAAGTGGCTTATGTGTATTTCTGGACTGAGCATGGATCGGGTTGCGCGCCGCAGTAGTGTTATAGTGATTTCTGAGTATATGGATGGCTCGGGTTGCACGCTACAGCGATGATATATGTATATTGAGGCCGAGAGCTTGTTTGATGTCACGAGATGGCTGATATTGCGCTTGGGCTGTAGGAGCCCCTCCGGAGTCTGTACACACCCCAGTGAGCGCCGGATCAGGCTACTTGCCGCAGCGATACTGTATTAATATTGAGGCCGAGGGCCTGGTTGATNTTATTTGCATTGCATTGCATTCATGCATTTATTCACTATTCGTTGTTTGTGTTGTTTCTTGAGATATTTGTTTGCTGTTATGGTATTGTCTGATCACTCTTAAAGAGGATAAACCTTAGACAGTGGTAACAATCACACTGTACGATGCGTCTGGTCAGGTAACAGTGGCTGACCGGGAACAAGGATATTGCCCGAGGGGCGAATTTCTATGCATAGTATCACAAATTGTTTTGAAATCATCGTTTGGTAACCGTTGAAGAGATCATTTTCAAAAGAGGTTTAAAACTGAGCCAAGATATTTCTAAAGTTTTTAACAAGTTTTCACTGTTTTCCCCATTTAAAGGTTCTTCTCTGCTCCTATACCGCATGACGATATGTTTTACGTGATTTCTTACCGCTCAGTTGTTATTTACTTTTATTACTCACTGAGTTGGAGTACTCACTTTACTCCCTGCACCTCGTGTGCAGATGCAGGTACTTGACCACCCGGTAGCGGGTTTTGAGCTGACTGAAGATTTGTTATCATAGCTGAGCCAGGTGACCGCTAGCGTCCGCGGCACCAGATCTTCTCCCTTATTTTATGTTGTTCATGTTACTTTCAGACTTTGTTCCTATTTCCGGACTTGTAGTACTTTAGTGAACTCTGTAGTAGCTCATGACTAGTGACACCCCGAGGTCGGGCTATGACGGGATGGTTCCCTATTGTTATCATTATTTTTCCGCGCTTCTGATTATGCTAATCATGTTTTAGCTTTATTAATGTTAAATAACTGTTAAAAGGAAGCGTTTGTTTTGTTTGCTGGCCTTGTCTTCACGAGAGGCGCCATCACGACCGGGTTTGGGATTTGGGGTCGTGATAAGTTGGTATCAGAGCCTAGGTTACTAGGTCTCACGAGTCATGAGCAGGTTTAGTAGAGTCTCGCAGATCGGTACGGAGACGTCTGTATTTATCCTCGAGAGGCTGCAGAACCTTTAGGAAAAACTTTGCATTCTTGAATTCTTATCGTGCGATCTTGATTCAGCTTGGAAAGTAACTCTTGAATTTCCTTCAACACATCTGTATGCGCACATGAGCGCTCAGTATTGTATGTGCTTTGATGGCTTGTGATTCCCCGATCAAAGGGTGAGATGTGATCACCGAGAGCTTGATGTTGGGCCAGTCTAGAGGACTTGAGGTCGGATCTATGCCTACGGCTTGGGCACAGAGGTGCTGATTGAGGCGAAGCAGGTGGGATATCTCCTGCGGAGTGTTCTTAAGTGGTATGATCCTTATGCGTATGTTAGAAGGTCTCATGTGTAATTGAAGGGTACGTGTTGAAATTTGAGATTTCGGGTCGCTTAAGAGGATGGGCATAACGGTTGCGGGAATGAATGCGATATTTGCGAAAGATATACCGTATTAGATGACCAGTGTTTTCACAACCCTATAAATGATTTGAGAGTAATCTCACTATGTTATTGTGGCATCAATGGAGTAAAAGTGTTATGAGCTATTGAAATATTTTGGTCTATGGCTTCGAGCCAAGTTGGGCAGGTCACTATGGATTAGGTGATTGCACGGTCATGTGCTATGTGGGTTCCGTTTCGAGATATGCTGGCGAATCAGTTCTGGTTGCAGAAATTGAGCCGAGGATGGCACGAGTGAAGCAAAATTTTTTCAAAGATTATATGATACTTCGTAGGAGTGTTGAAGCTATAGGGTGTCTGGAGCTGTTATGGATAAAGAAGGCTCAGTGTATTGAGAAGGAAGATATTTGTTGGTATTTGAATGAGATCATGTCCTGCGGTGTTAGAGTGCTAATAAGTCACGAGTGGTTCTGTTCGCTAAGACAGGTACATTACAGATCGAATATGAAGTAAATGACTCTTGAGAATGGCCTTATTGTGTTCAAGGTTCTACATGTAACAATCAGGTGCCTTAAAGTCGTGTGTGTGGTTAGAGAAAAAGTCAAGGCTTGTGGTATTTTTATGATGATTATGGGATTCTATGTATCGGTATCTAGAAGGTAATGGCAACGAATTCAGATTTGCAGTAAGTTCTTCAAGCAGAGCATGCGGGAATATGGTATTTCTGGGAATAATTGAGAGAGTATTCAGTGGCTTGTGGGTCTTAGACAGTGTGGTCTTGTGCTTGGGTCTCGTGTAGTGAGCCTGTGTTGAGGAGTTGTGGTGCTATAGCAAAAGGGAATATCAAGTTGAAAACGAATCAAAAGAAATTTAGATAAATGGAGTAGCTTGATAACGGGCCAGATCGGCATTGTAAGGGTATGCTTAATTCTTGGTATGTATTCGAGGTAATGGGTTAGCACATGTAATTTTGCAGCTATGCTCTTGGGTTTTGACGACTTGCTTAGCGTGATTTGGTTAGAAAGGTTCAGTCATGGCAGTTTAGTTTGTGCAAATGAAATTGGGAAAGTTCTTGTTGATTGCTACAGTGGTTGAAGAGGTGCATTTTCTACGAATGTGAGAGGCATGTGATGTGTAAGGATTTTCTTCTAGATGAGATCAATGGAAGTTCGTGATTAGATAAGTTTTAGTTCAGGTTAGAAAGGAAATTCATAAAGCACTTAGGTAGCGGGTAGCCTCAGATAATCAAGGAAAATGGTCTGGCTGTTTGAAAGTGATTCGATGAGAGTATATGTTTCAGAAAAAGGGCAATGTGATTAAGTTGATGGTACTTCGGTAGTTTTGCGGCATTTTCTTGATAGATCGACTGTTGATATTTGAGTTTGTTTGGTGGCACAAGGGGAATTTCAGAATATATTTAGTGGAATGATGGGGTACTCGAGGTGTAATATGTATTTATACTGCAGAATTTGGGATCAGGTATAGTAATTTGTGTGCTATGTGGAGCTGGAGACTGGGAGTTCTCAGGTACAGATTATGTGGTGGTTGTGGATCGTGTGTATCAGCACCGTTTAGCGGCTATTGGGATTTGGAGACCTAAGTGGATCTTTCTTTGCTTGGTATATTAGATTGTGGATACGGTATTGGGGTGTAGACTGGTTGTCTCAGTGTTGGGTTATTCTAGACTACTGTGTTATGGGTTATGTCGGAAAATGCCACAGGTTGCGTGGCGAGATGCATCGGATTGTGTTCTAGAAGAGTGGTTTGTATTCTAAAGACCAGCGGATGGCTGGGGAGGATTGCTTTCCTTAATTGGGCCTTTGAGGCGGATGTCAGTATAGAGGTTTCTACCATTGATTCAGTTCTGGTATTGAGGGACTTTTCGGATGCATGTTGCAGTGTGAGTTGTTTTCCGCGTTGTGAGACGTTATGATTTGCGGGCTATGGGCACATATGGTACGGTGCTATTGGGATTATAGTGGAAGTTGAGGGGGAAACCTCAGTTGTGCATGAGTTTTGTAGCTTATAACGCTATATGTAGGTATTGTTATGCACTTAGTGTGCTTACGATCGATACTCGGTATTTTGCTGTAATGAGCATATTTGGCTCGATGTGCATCTCCTTAGGTGAGATACATGTGTGGATCGGGTGGCACGCCGCCATGGATATGTGTGGATCAGGTGGCACGCCGCCATGGGTATGATATATGGGTCGGGTTGCACGCCGCAACAGTGTGATGTCGAGAATAGTTTTCCAAATGCTATTGTGTATGCCTTGTTTCACCATGGGTATAATGATTTGTTTGGGTTCCAGATATCCATCGTGCGTGGTTTTCAATTTCGAGTATAGCGACTTGGGGTGCTTCATGTGTAACAGTGTTTGGATAGGATCGCGCATTGTAGCGAGGCTACGTGGAGATTAGACCCTTCGGGGTAGATTCAGGTATTTTATTTTTATGACGTGGGACAGGGTCCCAGCCTCGTGTTGTGATGGTACTGAGTAGTTTGAGTTACAACTCTTTTGTTTGAGTCATTTGTCATGATTTGAGTATGTTCAGACCACCCTTCATTGGTGCGTGGATTATGCAAGTTGTGGCTTAGGTCTGTGTTGAGGTGTCATATCACCTGAGTGGTGTGTTGGATTCGAGGGGATCGTGGGAGTCATTAATGAATACAAACAGATTTGATTACAGCTTGTTGGAAGAATGATATCGAGGTTCGGCTCGGAATTTGCTGTGGTATTAGTCAAAAGGGAAGAAATGCCTTCATGAATGGTTGATCTGAGAAATGGTTATGGTCTACTGTGTGTTTCATTATCATTGGTAGGATATGGAAGTGTTGGAATAAGGCTTTAGCTAATGAGAGGCTTTTATCGGTATATGGTTGTTGTGGACAGCTATCGTGAATGGGAGTTATCGCTGCGTGTGTTTGAGCTATGTGGTATATCATAGAAGTGCACCGGAGGTTGCAGGTATGGGTTATTACAGCTGGTTCGGACTTATCCTGAGTATAGATGTGAGGTTCTGGTCTTGCGTACAATTTCAGAAAGTGCGATGTGGTTCTACGGGTCATGGCCTAGGTAGGTTGTGAGATTTCAGCTATGTTGTATTATCGGACCTATGCGACATAGGGTGATGTGGGATCACCCCGGTTATATGCTTAGTATGGTTATTCAGCTATTGGTTGGCTTCTAGGACAACTCTGGGAACGCTCGAGGACGAGCGTTGGTTTAAGTTGGGGAGGATGTGACGACCCGACTTGTCGTCTCACGTGTTTCCGTCCAATTTTCCCCGTTTATTTCTCTTTCATGATTTATTATATATGTTGGGCGAGTTTGAGTTGACTCGGATCGGATTTGGTAGGAAATGGGGCAATTAGTCTCTTTAAGGAAAGGTTGGTTTGGAAAAGTCAACCGAAAGTTGACTTATGAGTTAGAGGGCTCGGATGTGAATTCCGATAGTTCGGTTAGCTCCGGGAGGTGATTTGTGACTTGGGAGTGCGATCGGAATTGAATTTGGAGGTCCGGTGTAGAACTAGGCTTGAATTGGCGAAGTTGGAATTTTGGCGAATTCTGGTTGACAGGTGAGATTTTGATCCGAGGGTCGGAATGGAATTCCGAGAGTTTCTGTAGTTTCGTTAGGTGATTTTGGATATGTGTGTAAATTTTCAGGTCATTCGTACATCGTTTGGTCGCATGTGCGGTGACCGCAGGTGCGGTTATTTAGTCGCAGAAGCGAAAATTGCTGTTGGCAGGAGGGTTTATATCATTATTTCATCCGCGAACTTATGTCATTTTTCCTCCATTGTGGAGCGATTTTGAGAGCTTTGAGGCGATTTTTAAGAGGGATTCAAGGGAGAAGGATTAGAGGTAAGTTCCTTGGCCTAATTATTCAAGTTTATGGTAGAATTAACATGGAAATTGGTTGAAATTCATTAAAAAGAGGTAAAGTTAGGGTTTGAGTTTTAATATTTCAAATTGGGATTTGATAGGTCATTTGAGCTCGGATTTGGGAGTTCTTGGTATGTATGGACTCGTGGAGAGACAAGGAATCTGGTAATGTGAGTTTTGTAATTTTTCGAGAAACGGGCCCGGGGCTCGGGTTTTGTTAGTTTCGGGATTTTTGCTACATTTCGATTGTTTTCGATTGGGTATTGTTCCCTTGGCATATTGTAATGTATTCGCTCTGATTTTGGTTAGATTCTACGCGCGTGGAGGCCAATTTTCAGGGGCAAAGGCATTGCGAGCGAGGAATTTCACCGGTTCGAGGTGAGTAATACTTGTAAATGATATCCTGAGTGTTTGAAACCCCGAATTTGCACTTCATAGTGTTGTATTGAGGTGACTTGCACGCCGGATATGAGCGTGGGGTAGAGCACCATTGGGGGAGTGTGACATGGTCCGTCCCGGTTGTTGATTTTTACCGCGTATTTGACTCAAATTATTTGTTATCATCATAATTCGGGTTGATTGCCATGTTTGGGGCTTCGTGCCAACTATGTGATTCCTTCGAGGATTGATATCACTGTTTTTGCATTACTTGCATATTATTTGATCCCGGTCCAAGGCTTTAATACTATTTTACAAACTCAGTCATTTTTCTAAGACTTGAGAACTTAAACAATATTTTATTGACGTTTCGAGCTGAGGAATATCATGTTAATATTGCCCAAGTGGCTTATGTGCATTTCAGGACTGAGCATGGATCGGGTTGCGCGCCGCAGTAGTGTTATAGTGATTACTGAGTATATGGATGGATCGGGCTGTACGCGGCAGCGATGATATATGTATATTGAGGCCGAAAGCCTATTTTATGCCACGAGATGCCTGATATTGCGCTTGGGCTGTAGGAGCCCCTCCGGAGTCTGTACACACCCCAGTGAGCGCCGGATCGGACTGCGCGCCGCAGCGATACTGTATTGATATTGAGGCCGAGCGCCTGGTTGATGCCACGAGATGGCTTGATTATAGCGCTTGGGCTATAGGAGCCCCTCCGGAGTCTGTACACACCCCCAGTGAGCCTCGTGGACGATAAATAAGTGGAGCGGGCTGTACGCCGCAGCGGGTACTGGAATATACCGTTATTTGCATTGCATTGCATTCATGCATTTATTCACTATTCGTTGTTTGTGTTGTTTCTTGAGATATCTGTTTGTTGTTCTGGTATTGTATGATCACTCTTAAAGAGGATAAACCTTAGACAGTGGTAACAATGACACTGTACGATGCGTCTGGTCAGGTAACAGTGGCTGACCGGGAACAAGGATATTGCCCGAGGGGCGGATTTCTATGCATAGTGTCACAAATTGTTTTGAAAGCATCGTTTGGTAACCGTTGAAGAGATCATTTTCAAAAGAGGTTTAAAACTAAGCCAAGATATTTCTAAAGTTTTTCACAAGTTTTCACTGTTTTCCCCATTTAAAGGTTCTTCTCTGCTCCTATACAGCATAACGATATGTTTTACGTGATTTTTTACCGCTCAGTTGTTATTTACTTTTATTACTCACTGAGTTGGAGTACTCACTTTACTCCCTGCACCTCGTGTGCAGATGCAGGTACTTGACCACCCGGTAGCGGGTTTTGAGCTGATTGAAGATTTGTTATCATAGCTGAGCCAGGTGACCGCTAGCGTCCGCGGCACCAGATCTTCTCCCTTATTTTATGTTGTTCATGTTACTTTCAGACTTTGTTCCTATTTCCGGACTTGTAGTACTTTAGTGAACTCTGATTAGCTCATGACTAGTGACACCCCGAGGTCGGGCTGTGACGGGATGGTTCCCTGTTGTTATCATTTTTTTTCTGCGCTTCTGATTATGCTAATTATATTTTAGCTTTATAAATGTTAAATAACTGTTAAAAGGAAGCGTTTGTTTTGTTGGCTGGACTTGTCTTCACGAGAGGCGCCATCACGACCGGGTTTGGGATTTGGGGTCGTGATACCATGCCTTCGCATAGAACAACGCACGTGACCAACTCCTGCCTCATTTCTACTACGTGAATGCGGTTGGGCCCATATGTTCGCAATTCACTGCTTCCTCCAGCTTATGCAATCTCAACCAAAACTCGTGATCGCATAGAATAAAACTCAGTTGCAAAAATAAGCCTATGCTATCGCGGACCTTCCCACGTGATCACATATAAGAAAATAAGACTTGTACACCAGAAAACTTTTGCAGGCTTCAGCAATCTTCCAATGTCCTATTTCATTCCATTAACTATCTGAAATACACCCGAGGCCCGCCGGTACCCAACCAAATATACCAACAAGTCCTAAAATATCATACGAACTTAGTCGAGACCTCAAATCATATCAGACAACATCAAAAATACGAATCGTACCCCAATTCAAGCCTAATAAACTTATGACCTCCTAACTTCTACATTCGATGCCAAAAACCTATCAAATCAAGTCAGATTGACTTCAAATTTTGCACAAAAGTCATAAATAATACAATGGACGTATTCCAACTTCCGGAACCAAAATTCGAGTTTGGTAACCACAAAGTCGTCTCTCGGTCAAAATTTTCAATTTTCAAAACTTCTAATTTTCCAACTTTCGTCATTTCAAGCCAAAATCAACTATGGACCTCCAAATCACTATTTCGAAAACACTTCTAAGTCCAAAAGCACCCAACGACGCTATCGGAACCATCAAAACTCTACTCCGGGGCCATTTACACATAGTTCAGCATTCGGTCAACCTTTTTCAACTTAAGTTTTTACCCTTGAGACTAAGTGTCTCAACTCTTTTCGAAACATCCCTGGAACCAAACCCAACTACCCCGACAAGTCACATATCAACAATTGAACATAGAATAAGCAGTGAATGGGGGAACGAAACTACAACACTCAAAACGACCAGTCAGGTCATTACAACTATAGGCCATTTTGAGTGTGAACATGAGCTACAAATTATATCACTTTTATCGCAATTGATAAGCAATAATCATTAAATGTTTGGGATGAAAATTTTGCAGCACTATCAAGTCGAATAGGCTTAATTGGATTATTGGGGAACTGCGCCCGTAATCGAATTATTTGTGCCATTAATTTCAAACGACAGGTTGCGAGATGATAATAGGCACATACGAGACCATCTAGAAGATGCATCTATTAATACCATAAATTATCTAGACCATCTAGAAGATGCATCTATTAGCTCCATAAATTATCTAAACGACCCACTAAGTGGGTGTATAGGTCCACACAAATTCCTATGTATACGTTCCAAAAAACACAGGGGATTCATTGCCAACCTTTATTTGTGGTGGTCTAATAATTAACTTGCCTTGACAATAAGAAGTGCAAGAAAAATTATTATTTAAGAGAATCTTTAAATTCTTTAATGGATGTCCATTTGAGTTTTATATCATTCGTCTTATTATAATTAATCTATGATGTCCCAATCAATCATGCCAAAGTACAAAAGTATTGGCATCAGTAAATTTTTGGTTTACGATATAATATGCCTCAATTGCACTAATTCTTGCAAATACAGGCCACAAGACAAAATTACTCACCTCGAACCGGTGAAATCTCTAGATCGTGGAACCTTTGCCCCTCAAATCGGCCTCCACGTGCGTCGTATATAACTAAAATCAGAGCGAATACATCACAATATGCTACAAGAACAATACCCAATCGAAAACAATCAAAATATAGCAAAAATTTCGAAACTAGCAAAACTCGAGCCCCGGACCCACTTCTCGAAAAATTACAAAACTCACATTACCGGATTCCTCGTCTTGCCACGAGTCCGTACATATCAAATTCACAAGAATCGGAGTCCATTTGACCCCTCAAATCCCTAGTTTAAGCTCTCTTAAGTTTCAAGCCCTAACCTCCATTTTTAACCTTTAATTCCTTGGGTTTTCAATGTTAATCCATATTTATACACCATAATATCATAGTCTAAGTCCAAGAATCCATACCTGATGATAGTCCTTGAAACCCTCTTCAAAAATCGCCCAAAACCCTCTTAGTCCGAAGTGGAAATGTTATGCTCTCTCAAAAATTCGCGAAGGTTAAATTAAAAGCTTCTGCCTAGGCCTTTTCGCTTCTGCGGCACCGAAACTGCTTCTGCGGTTACCGCTTTTGCGGCAATTATTCCTCTTCTACAGAAGTCACTTAAGTGCCATGACCGCTTCTGCGGTCCAGATAACGCACCAGCAGAAACGCCTTTGCGGTCCCCACGTCCGCTTCTGTGGAGACTGTCATGGACCGCCCTTCCGCTTCTGCGCCTCACTGCTCGCTTCTGCGAGACCGCTTATGCGGACTCTTGTCCGCTTCTGCGGAAAGGTCAATCCCCCACTAGAACCGTTTCTGTGACCTCCCCGCCGCATCTGCAGAATCGCCTATGCGGTCCCTTTTTCGCAGATGCAGAATTGACAGAACCAGCAAATTCCAAAACATACAACAAACTCCAAACTCTCCGTTAACCACCCGAACTCACCCCGAGGCCCCCGGGACCTCAACCAAAAGCACAGACATGATCTATTACTTTATTCAAACTTGCTCGAATCATCAAATCACTATCGTTAACATAAAAAATCATCAAATTTCCTCAAATCAAAGCCTAAGTTCAACCAAAACTTCCGAAACTCGCATTTGATCAAAAACCCGACCAAACGATGTTCCAATGACCTGAAATTTTGCACACATATCCAAAATCACCTAACAAAGCTACAGCAACTCTCGGAATTCCATTCCGACCCTCAGATCAAAATCTCACCTATCAACCGCAAATCGCAAAAATACTAGTTTCGCCAATTCAAGTCAAATTGCAGACCTCCAAAATCAATTCCGATCACGCTCCTAAGTCAAAAATCATCCCTCGAAGCTAACCAAATCACCGGAAATCACATCCGAGCCCTATAACTCATAAGTCAACGTCCGGTTGTCTTTTCCAACTTAACCTTTCCTTAAAGAGACTAAGTGTCTCATTTCTTACCAAAACCAATCCAAATCAACTCTCACACACCACATACCGATAATGAAATATGAATAAGCAATAAACGGAAAAAACGGAGCATCAACACATGAGACGACGGGTCGGGTCGGGTCATCACATCCTCCCCAACTTAAACAATCGCTCGTCCTCGAGCGTACCTAGAGTTGTCCTAGAAGCCAACCAATAGCTAAATGACCTTACCAAGCATATACCCGGGGTGATCCCACATCACCCTATCTCTTATAGGTCTGACAACACAACATAGCTGAAATTTTACGGTCCATCTAAACCATAAACCGTAGGACTACATTGCACTTTCCAAAAATCATATACAAGATCAGAACCTCACATCTATATTCAGAATGAATTCGAACCAGCTGTACTAACCCATACTTGCAACCTCAATGAAATCATACAATATACCACATAATCCAAGCACCAATAAGGAACGGTCTGATCATACTCAAATGATGACGAATGACTCAAACGGAAGAGTTGTACCTCAAGATCCTCAATGCCGTCACAACATAAAATTGAGACCCTGTCTCACATCATAGAAATAGAGTACCTGAATCCTCCTGGAAAGGTCATAACTTCACGTGGCGGCGCCACAACACGCGATCCTATCCAAACACTATTACTCATGAAGCACCCCAAGTCACCAGGCTCAAAATAGACAGCCACGCACAGATTGATGTTTGAAACCAAGCAATCCATCACACCCACGGTGAAACAAGTAATATACACCATTCAATCCTGAAAGGACACAACCGATGCGCCATTCGTCGAGCAATACCCAATACAGACTTTCCTCAGAAACAAGGAAGCAAGGCATACAAAGTAACATATGGAAAACTATTCTCAACATCACACTGTTGCGGCGTGCAACCCGATCCAGATAACATACCCGTGGCGGCGTGGCGGCGTGGCGGCGTGCCACCCGATCCACACAAATATCTCACATAGGGAGATGCACATCGAGCCAAATTTGCTCATTATAACAAAATACCGAGTATCGGTCGTAAGCATACTGAATGCATAATGATATCTACATATAGCGTTGTAAGCTACAAAATTCAAACACAACTGAGGTTCCCCCCTCAACTTCCACTATGAATCTTGATAGCACCGCATTATATGTGCCCACAGTCCGAAAATCATAACGCCTCACAGCACAAAAAAAGCATCTCATAGATCTCCCCAGATCACTAGTAGGTTCAATAACGATCGAATCAGCCTATCCTTTATTAATACAATTCGGGGCCAACCAAGCCAACTCAAGTGAAACACGTATCCAATCAGCTTACCAATAAACTCATTACCAAGAAGCCTGAAGCTTCTCCTTCTACTACTATAACTCATGCCGGAGCCGTACGATACGGTGCCCGACACCAAATGAATATCGAAATCCACAATCTCGCCCGGCGACATGCCCGGCCACAAGGAACGCATCCGAAAAAGTCCCTCAATAACGGAACTGAATCAATGGTAGAAACCTCTATACTGACATCTGTCACAAAGGCCCAATTAAGGAAAGCAATCCTTCCTGGCCGTCCGCTGGTCTTTGGAGTACAACCATTCTACACTCCAATATCATATCCAGAATCTAATATACTAAGCAAAGAAAAATCCACACGGGCTTCCAAACCCCAATAGCCGCTAACGGTACCAATACACACTATCCACAACCACTACATAGCCTGAACATGAGAACTCACTGTTTCTATATAGCACACAAATCACTGTACCTGATCCCAAATTCCGCAGTATAAATACATATCACACCTCGAGTACCCAATCATTCCACGAAAGATATTCTAAAATTTCCTTGTGCCATCAAACAAACTCAGATATCAGCAGTCGATCTAGTAATAAAGTGCCGCAATACTACCGAAGTATCATCAGTCTAATCACATTACCCTTCTTTCGTGACATATACTCTCGTAAAATCACTTCCAATTAGCAGTACCATTTCCTTGATTACTTGAGGCTACCCGTTGCCTAAGAATTTTATGAACTTTTTTTCAGGACTAAACTGTAACTCATCCAGCCAAGACCTTCCGTCAATCCCATCTAGAAGAAGAATCATTACACATTTCATGCTTCGCATACCCATAGAAAATATATCCATCCCCAAACCACGGTAAAACTCAACAAGAACTTTCTCCCAATTCCATCTATCAAATTTTCTTTCTGATTCATCATCAACTTGATATTTCTCCCTCGCTGTAGCATCAAAATGCCTCAATCAAGGCCTACCACATGAGACTCGAACATAAGACCACACTGTCTAAGACCCATAGGCCACCGAATACTCTCTCAGATGTTCACAGAAATACCACCTTCTAGAATACTTCACTTTGATGAACTTCCTGTGAACCCGAATCCGCTGCCATTACTTTCCAGATGCCTATACATAGGATCCCATAATTAACATAAAAATACCACAAGCCTCGACATTCCCCGGTGAATACACAGTCTCTGACCACACACACAACCTTGAGACACCTGATTGATACATGTAAAATCTTAAACACATTGGAATTATTCTCGAAAGTCATTCACTCTTATACGACTATATATTATCTGACTTAACAAACAGAACCACTCGTGCCTTATAGTACTTTGACACTATAGAACATGATCTCATACCAATATGAACAACCATTTTTCTTCTCTATACACTGATCATTCTTTATCATCAACAGCTTAAGACATCCTATTATTTTCACACATCTACGAAGAACCATACAACCTTTGTCAAAGTTTCACTTCACTCGTGCCATCCTCGGCTCAATTTTTCCAACCAGAACTGATCTGCCAGCATACCTCGAGAAGGAACCAACATAGCGCATAACCGTACAATCAGCTAATCAACAGCAACCTCCCCAACTTGGCTCAAAGCCATACATCAAGACACACTCAACAACTCATAACACTTTTACTCTAATGATGCCACAATACCATAGTGAGATGAAACTCAAATCATTTACAAGTTGTGAAAACACAGATCGTCTAGTAATGTAATCTTCTGCAAATCTCACCTTCATCCCCACATCAGCTGAGTGCACTCTCTTAAGCGACCCAAATTTTTCAAATTACAGCACGCACCTTTCAATTACACATAGGATCTTCTAACGTACACATAAGGATCATACCACTTAAGAACACTCCGCATGAGATATCTCACCTGCTTCGCCTCAATTTAGTATTTTAGCATGCCTTCCACCATCACATACGTTACACAGTCACTTAGTCTTCCTAGGTCTAAACTCATACCGCCACTTGTAATGCACTACTCTCCCCAACTAGGAGACACGAAAATATTCTTCACGCACCCATAACTCGGGGCTACATAACATATCACAATAGGAATCGAACACTTACCAGCTCATCTATCATTCAGCAGACTCTTTCGTCACTACCAGGATCACATAGATACATCTCGCAGTACTAACATACTCATCACATGGATATCAAACCGCCACTCCAGCTAATAGGGACAATACTGAACATACAAGTTCAAAACACTTGCTCACGCAAGCACCTCGATGCTCAAGCCATAGGCAAAGATCCAGCCTCAAGTCCTCCAGACTGGCCCGATTGTGAGCACGTGATTTTTGCCCCAAAGCAAATTATTCCAAAAATATAATAAAAATGATTTCTGTGTGTAGTTTGTTGATAATTGTGTAGAAATACCAGTGTTTGTTTTTATTTTTGAAATATAATAAAGCAAAGAAAATCGAAACAAAGTATCATTTTTTGTATTAATTAGAAAATACCAAAAATAGAAATAAATTACTCTTTAAATTTAGGAAAAAGTCAGAAAATTAAAGGAAAATACCAAGAAATAATAAATACGGGAGTAATACAAAAAATACAGAAAAGAAAATAAATAAAAATACAAAAAATATTAAGAAAATACAATGTATAAATACAAAATACAATATACAACAAAATTGGGCCAAATAACAGCCCAAAAGAACTAAAATACCCGACCAACCCATCTGGTTTGCCCAGTTGAGTACCAAACGACATCGTTTAATAAGAATCAATCCAGGCCATTGATAATGTCTGATCCAACGGTCAAAGATCAACCCCGTTACTAATCCAAACGACACCGTTCAGTAGAATCAATCAGAGCCGTCTATCTAGTTCATCCAACGGATGAAATTGAAGGTTTCATTTAATCACACGACGTCGTGTGAGGGTCAGTGAATCCTGGCCATTCATCTGATTTAATCCAACGGCTGAGATACACCATCGCATCTTCAATATATCAATACACTATGCTGTGTATTGTATTCATTATACACACATCCTTCGTCTCTAAAGAGAAAAACCTAGCCGCCCTAAGCTTCTCTCAAATGCCCGCCGGAAACCTACCGGCGGGAAACACTACCCGTTCCGATCAAACCACCATGAACACCCTATGACCTCCTCCTTCTCCTCTATCATCCTGTCATATTAGTTTCCCTCGAAAACCCCTAGGAAACCTCGAATAATCCAAAAGATGTTGCCGGAACCCTATCCCGGCGACCACTACTTTTTAACCAGTGTTTGCCATTAACACCATAGGACTGTATCATCGTCCTCTTCAATCCCATCTAATTAGTTTTCCTCGAATCAGCCCCAAACTTCTCGAATATTGAAAAGTGTATCATCTGAACTTCACTCCAACAAACACTCTTAACCAAAAATTACCCCCCATCAAACCCTAAACTCTCTACTATAATCTTTTCGCAAAAAAGGGACTCGAAGAGTCTGTTGGAAGTCCAACAGCCAAGGAAATTCTTATGAAATTCCTGATGACCGGAAAATCAAGAACAAAGAAAGAAAAATGAAGAAAAGATAGAAAAAAATAGAAGAAAGAAAGAAAGAAAAGATAGAAACAAGAACGAGAAAGCTAAGTAGCCCCAACCCTTATTTGTCTACTTGCATATCTGTTTGTTAACCTCTTTTACTTCTTCTGTTTCTCTGCCTTCCTGAGAATAATATGAGTCCAATATATGCTTAGTCACTTTCTGATTATGTTTAGTTAAGGAAATCTTGATTGTGACTATGTAGTTGCTTGATCTTATACTCTGGATTTGCATGTTCAAAGCCTTCTTTGTTTATACATGAAATCGATTATGGATTCACATGCTATATGTTTTCTTTTCTGATTAAGGTCACTAGTTAAAACCACATGCTTTGTAGCTACATAGGGTG